>QLTV01000806.1:664182-688268 GCA_003457575.1 Thermophis baileyi
GTTGATGATCCTCACCCAGTAAAAGACCTTGGAGTACTTATCTCTAAGGATCTAAGTGCCAGAGCCCACTGCAACAGCATTGCCAAGAAGGCATTAAGAGTGGTAAACCTAATCTTGCGTAGCTTCTTCTCCAGTAATATTGTACTTTCAACCAGAGCATACAAAACATTTGCTAGACCAATTCTTGAATACAGCTCATCTGTCTGGAACCCACACTACATATCAGACATTAACACAATTGAGAATGTCCAGAGATATTTCACAAGAAGAGTATTACATTGCTCTGTTCGCAACAGAATACCTTATGCAACCAGACTTGAAATGTTGGGGCTAGAAAACTTAGAACTACACCGCCTTCTGACCTAAGTGTAGCACACAAAATTATCTGCTACAATGTCCTACCTGTCAATGACTACTTCAGCTTCAACCGCAACAACACACGAGCTCACAATAGATACAAACTTAACGTAAACCGATCCAAACTAGATTACAAAAAATTCGACTTCAGCAACAGAGTGGTCAATGCCTGGAAGACATTACCCGACTCTGTAGTTTCTTCCCCAAATCCCCCACAACTTTAACCTTAGACTGTCTACCGTCGGTCGACCTCACCCCATTCCTAAGATGTCTGTAAGGGGCGTACATAAGCGCACCTTCGTGCCTACCGTCCCTGTCCTAATGTACCCATATATTCGTAAAATTTCTTGTATTCACAACCATGCTTGTACTTCTTATATATTCACAAACATGTTTATACTTTGTTTATACTTTGTTTGTAATCATATATACACTTGACAGATAAATTAATTAATTAATTAATTAATTAATTTAGGGGCTATAGTTTAAACTTAGAGCAAAAAAAGAAAAGCAACAGGGAAAAACAAGAATGTTTTGCTCAGCTGAAATTCTACTACTGAAAACAGATTTCAAAGCTGAGAATATGATGTTGCCAAAAATAATATAATTTGTATCTGATTTCCCTACTTCCCTACTACCGGTATTGAGTTGCAGTGTGTGGCTCTGGTTATTGACTTGTGGCTAAGCACTTCCTGGAAGTCTCAAATGTGCTCATCTCTTTTTTATAACATAAAGAAACGCTAACGTGAGACGGAGGATTTAGTGAAATTCTGGAGTTGGGCTAAATGTGGGAAGTGATATTTTGTAGTGATGTCACATCAATAAAATATTATTATATCCTGGGGCAAAAGAGGCTTCAACAATATCTGTGAAAATCCTTTTTCCTTGGGTGAAGGTAAGATGCACATTTTTCCTTCTTCTGAATTACAACAGTCCCCTCCAACTTTTCAGATATTTTGGGATTGAATAATCAAATATTTTAATGATTAGAAGGGTTTTGCATACTCCATTTTATTTTATTTCAGAAAATTGAAGCAATTCAGTGTTTCAATCAATACGATTAATTTGTATACTCTAAAATACACATTGCTTCATTCATATTCGATCTGCAAATTACAAAAGGCATTAACTCATTCACATTTATTTTTAACCTCACCATAAAAAAGGTAGAAGGCACCATACCTCAGTGATAGGGCAAGTATTGTATATAGTGCATAAAAAGTTTCTGATTTGAGTCTTGACTCTACCAGTTGCTCAAAACTGGAGAAACATAGCCTGTCACAGATAACTAAACTGGATTATTACTCATGTACTAAGGATAAGCAAGTAGTCCTGCAGTCTATCAATATCATTTATATTCAATCATTCATGTAGTCAATCAACCATCATTAAAATGTGCAAGAAAAATCATTATCTCTTTCACAGTCAATAAATACACTTTCTACATACCTTCTCAATCTATATATATTTTTTGAGTGAAACTCCACAAAATGTACATGCATAAAATGCATAAAGTATCCAAAAATGCTTCAAGACAGATACTAGTAGGCTCAGTAAATTTATGTATCCCTTCATGCCCTAGTGGAATCCATTTTGCTGAATCACAATTTTTTTTTCCACTTTAAAGTAAAACTGTGATGGATTGTTTGAATATTTTTAGGGCAGCTTTCTCCTTTTTGTAAATGAAGAAATATTCTACACACAGATGTTAATTATAAGAATCCCATAAATTTGTAAAATCCTCTTAGCATGAATCCCTACATATGTTTCTGTATGTGCCTGTGCAAGATTACTCACTCCTGCTCTTGGGAGCTCCAGGACTCATAATCTTTCTGCAAATTAGGAGAGTACCTGAACAGATCTTGAGAGTAAGGACTAATGTTTGGAATCTGTGACCTTTGGGGCTTCACTTATCTATAGCCACAAATAGTAATTCAACCCCACAAATCTGAGGATGGATGGATGCCCTCAAGTCTTAAAATACTCAGAAGAGACATTTGTTTTCAGCTGAGTTGGTCTACCACATTCCTCATAGCCCAGAAGAGACAATGGTTGAAATATGGGTGGAAGTCAGCAACAGTGCACAAATTCCACACACTCAAGAGCCACACATGAAGCTCTGTACAACTATTACTGCAAAAGTAGACCTCAAATGGGCAGGGGCATCATTGCTGGGGTTTATTTTACCCATTTATTGTTCTGCTAATTCCAGAAGTTGTAACAGTATTTAGTCAAAAAATGTACTAGCAACATTAAAAACAAAAGTTTTAATTCCCCCCCCACCCCCATCAATGCAAAATGCTGGAGAAATGTAGGAGAACTGGTAACATAACTCCCTCTGCTGTTAAAAACAGTATAGCTGTGTTTGATGGGAAAAGTTACCTCAGAATACCTGAGGGCATGTACTTTCCTACATTTCTTTAGAACAGCCACAAAATCCCACAAAAAGACTTGTTTGGGATGAGAAGTCACAGGCAGGTACTTGATCCACATTTCCATGTGCTCAGATGTCCCTCAAAACCAAAGTGGAAGTAACAGTAAGAGTGGAAGAGAAAGGGGGGAAAATTGTAGAAGGACATGTCTGAACATTTTTTTATTTGGTCTGGGGGCAACTGAGGAGCAAAATGGAATTCTAAAATAGACTTGATTTTTAGTGGTGGGTTTTTTTAAATGAGGGATGACACTTCTGCTGAAATTAACCCCTATTTAAGTACAGCAGAAGTGTTATCCCCACCTTCAAAAAAGGAGGGCCCAGAAAACTACAGATCTGTCAGCTAGATTCCTGTGCATGGCAAGGACCTTGAATAAATTATAAGAAGCCATTTTGTGAGCATTTGGATAGTGTTTATCTCAATCAAATTATGCTAGATTAACCCAGTTTCCTTGGGAAGTGTTATTGGTAGATCAGGGGAACGTCACTGCTGTAGTGTACCTGGATCTTAGCAAAACCTTTAGCAAATTCTTACATGGTATTCTAATTAATAGAAAAGTGAAGTATGGACTGTATGATACAATTGGCTGAACGGATGCATCCAAAGTGTGTTTCCTAATAACTCCACTTCAGTTTGGAGGGAAGTATTAAGTCCTGGGCTAAGTGCTGAGTTTTGTGCAACTCAGTATCATTATCAATGACTGGATAAGGGAGTTGAGAAGATCTAGAAAGGAGTTATGGAATTTAACAGAAATGTAAAGGAAAAAATGCACCCATATCAGAATAATCTAAGGCACAAACACTACATAAGGAGACCTGATTTGGCAGCAGTAAATTGTGAAAAGAACCTGGATGTCCTTGTTAACCACAAATTAAATATGAGACAACAGTATGACATAGCTGCTAAAAAGCCACATGCTGTCATAACATAGCACAGAATCAATCTGTGCCTTGGTCAGACTCCACGTGGATGTTGTGGCCTGGGAAAACCAAGCCTTGTAAAGAACTGTGCATGTTTAGCTTACAGAAGAGATGTGGGGAGATAAGATAACCATCATCAAATGTCTGAAAGCCTGACCCATAGAAAAGGGAATAGAGATATTCTCTGTTGCCCCAGAGGACAGGACCAGAACTAGTCAATTGAAACTACAGGGAATAAAATTCTGGTTAGATCTCTGGAGAAACCTTCTGGCTGTATGAACTGTCAGTCAGTATCAACTGATAAGTTTGCCTTTGCTGGAGATCTTCAAAGAGAGTCTGGATGGTCATCTCTCAGAGATGCTCTGGTGGACCCTGCATTCAATAGGGACTGGGATAGTGACCTCTGTGCTCTTACCGTGCACTCTGTCAAGCAAAGGAACATGAGCAATGTACAGGGCCTTCTCACAAGGGAAAGGAGTACTGTATGAGAGCCAGAGTACTCTAGTGATTAGTATGTCAAAGTAAGACAGAGAGATGTTCTAATCCCCACTTAGCCAGGAAACTTATAAAATGACACCTGTCTAACTAATTCATCTCAGTGTTTTTCTGACGAAAAAAAACCAGCATCAAGAAAATGTGGGACACTTGTGTGATAAAATGAGTCAAATATGGAGGAAATCTAGATGTGACAATTTGTAGAAAGAAAAATTTGTGGCATACTAATGGAAGAGATCAGAGGGAAATAATAAGGTTGAAGAATTGATGCAAATAATACAAATAGGATAAAGGACTTTTATTTTCTCTACTATAGATGAAGTCTAAGGTAACAAAAATTATTTCAAAGTCAATTGTTATGAACCGACAGTATTGCTGAAGATAACATTATAGCGTCAAGTAAATCCAATTTTCAGCAACTAGCCATTGTTCCTGAACTATATGAAATGTGACATGGCTCATTGATGGCATATTAATGTTGATTTTAAGAAAAAAAACATTAAATCTTCTGAGCTGTGCATTTCATATTGCTTATATCCACTATTTTGTGTTCTTTCCTATTGTCCAATTCTCGTATTGCTGACTGTAGCACTTTTCAAATTGTTATCTCCTCTGGTACAGAAAACACAATTGTTTCCCGTGTCCCTTAGACATAAAGTGCATATGTAGTCTGTCAGGGATACAGCAAAAGTAATGATTCATTACTTTTTTCCCTCTGGTGAGACAAATAGTCTGTATATACAGATACCAATTACCAGTAAAGCAAAACTTTTTGCTATGCTCTTGCAATCATTTGTCTGTCGGGTCATAGAATGATAATTAGACATTTAGGATCCAGGCAGAATCTTCAGTATATTCTGCTGGAGTAAATCAGCATGATGGAGAAGTGTAGATTAGATTAGATTAGATTAGATTAGATTAGATTAGATTAGATTAGATTAGATTAGATTAGTTATGATTTTGCATAGAGTAAAATGCAAACCTAAAGAAAGAGAAATGAAAAAAGACACGCAAGAAAAGAAAACAAGAAGGAAAAACCTAAAATTATGAAATATAATGCTATTTGATCTTCGTGTCAACAGATATTAACTAACATATCATATTCTCTTTCTCTTAAATCAGGGGTACCCAACCCCAGGGTCGCGGCCCATTACCGGGCCATGGCCTGTTCTAAACCAGGCTGTAGGAGAAATAGGCAAGCGTGCACACGTGAAGCTCCACAAGCGTGAGCAGTGGGCAAGTGCACACATGCAAAGCTCCACTTGCTTGAGCGGAGGGTGCTTGTGTGAGCAGAGGACACTTGCACTCGCTTGCAAAGCTCCATTTGCCCGAATGGTGCTTCATGCGTGAGCATCCTCCGCTAACACAAGTAGAGCTTGGTTTGTGAGGACAAGAGCCCTCTGCTCACAGGAGTGGACCTTCATGCGACCTCCGCTCGCACACAAAGCTCCATTCGCAGGAGTGGAGGGCGCGCACACATGCTGCTCGCACAAATGGAGCTGTGCGTGCATGCACCTGCCACTCACAGCCCCCCCCCCTCATGCTGGCCCAGGCCGCCAAGATAAAAAAGTTGGGGATTGCAGTCTTAAGTATGCCAGAAATCTTCCAGCCCCTTGCTTAATTCTTATCTATTTCAAATATTATATCCATAAACATCAACTATAAAGGTTTCCAGTTTTCTAAAGAAAGCACTTGTTATTTGCTCCCTGAGATAAAGATCAGTTTTGCCATTTTGGTGAATTGTGACATTGGTATAATCCATTCCTCCATTGTGCAAATTTCAAAACTTTTCAATACTCTCTGCATATAATAATACTACTGCCATAATAATCTACCATTAGTTGTTGCTTTTTTCTTATTCGGTTATCCCTAAGTTCAAATAAAAAGTTCTTGTTTCTTGGCGATAATAATCTTTAAAATTCTTTGTATTGTATAAATTTATATCCCTTTTTTTTTTTTTTTTTTTTTTGCTTTTTCACAAGTCTACCATGCATGGTAAAATATCTCTTCATGTTTTTCACAATTCCAATATTGACTTGAGGTACCGTTATACATTTTTTATGTTTCTCTGGTGTCATGTACTAACAATACATCATTTTATAAAAATGTTCTCTTACATTATAATACAATGTAAATTTGATCCAATTTATCTAAATTCTTTCTGTGTATCCATATAATATATATATGTATGTATGTATGTATGTATGTATGTATGTATATACACACACACATACACACACATACATATATATATGTGTGTGTGTGTGTGTGTATAATCATACAATCCTTATTTTTTTCCTATACAGTTGCAAATACAGTTGTATATAATTCATCTTCACATTCCATTTTATTCTTGTCTGTATTAACTCTTATAAATGTGCATATGAAAACTATTGAAAACTATGTTCTTGTACAGTCAATTGCTATCTTGAATATCTTAATTTCTCCATCTTCCTGTATTAATAAATTTTGATATGTTTACTATTTATCTCTGTCTGCTATTTTAGTTCTATAAAATGCTCCCTGACCTGAGACTGATATTTTTGGATGCAACCTGGGTTCATACTTGTTTCATATTCTTAGTACAGCACTTTTCATTTAATGATTTTTTTAAAAAATCCTCATTAATTTTAATGTGTCACAAAAATCTATGCCAAACAAATCTGAAGATATGTTCTTCCAATTCCAACATTCTTCTCTTTCTCAGCAATGCCCACATTTTTATCCAAACTAAACAGCAAGCTGCAAAATATAATTTAAGGTAAGGTAAACCTAATCTTCCTCTATCCTTTGCATTCTGCAGTATTTTATTTTCAACCCTTAGCTTCTTACTTTGCCATTCAAATTTAGAGATATCTTTTTGCCTTTGTTTAAATCAGCGGTTCTCAACCTGTGGGTCGCGACCCCTTGGGGGTCAAACGACCATTTCACAGGGGTCGCCGCGCGCGTTAGCCCGCCATCTTGGTGCCACCATCACTGCAGGGGTGAAAAGGTCCCGGTTCGGCCGTGCCTGCGGGTCGCCGGACAGCTGCCAGCCCGGACGCCGCCATTTGGGTTCTTCTACCCTCTGCGCATGCGCAGAACACTTTGCGCATGCGCAGAGGGTAAAAGAACCCAAATGGCGGCGTCCGGGTGGGTGGGCGAAGTCTCCAAGCGGCGGGGGGGTCACGGCATTAGAAAGGTTGAGAACCACTGGTTTAAATGGTAGATCACTTTTCAAAACTGCTATTGTTTGAAATAAAAAATACAACCCTAAACAATATATTCATTTTTATCACAGAAATTCTATCAAATAGTGGCAATTATAATTTTTTTCCATCTTAATAAATCTTTCTTAATTTCATCCCATATCTTCATACAATTATTCTGAAATAATATGCAATTCATATTAGGTTTAATAATACCCAAATATGTAACTTTTTTTTTCAATCTTAAAACCAGTTTTCCCTGGAAATTCTTTTTTATCTTTTGTACTCATATTTTTTTGTTAATAGTTTAGTTTTCTCTTTATTAATTTTGAATCCGTCTAATCAGGGGTGAAATCCAGCAGGTTCTGACAGGTTCTGAAGAACCGGTAGTGGAAATTTTGAGTAGTTCGGAGAACTGGCAAATACCACCTCTGGCTGGCCCCAGAGTGGGGTGGGAATGGAGTTTTTGCAAAATCCTTCCCCCAGGAATGGGGAGGGAATGGAGATTTTGCAGTATCTGTCCCCTGCCACGCCCACCAAGCCACACCCACCAAGCCACGCCCACAGAACTGGTAGTAAAAAAAATTGGATTTCACCACTGCATCTAATGCTCCAAATTATTAGGTTTCTTCATTAGTATACCTATTCCTCCTGGAGGTTTTTCACCTATTAAAACTAGATAATCTTCAAATGCTCTTAGTTTATATACTTCTGTTTTCACCTTTATCCTGGATTATTCTTTCATCTTGTCTTGAGAACCTCCAGAAATAGAATATATGCTTGAAAATAAAAAAGCGAAACAGATGGTTTTGTCTCTGTGTACCCATTATCTCTAATAACTTGCAGTGCTGACAGGTATACCAAGGAAACAGCATCTAACAATAGTGATCCCTATTTGAAAGCTTTGTTGCCTGTTCTGAATTCTGTTAAAGGATCTCTCCCTTAGTCAGAATTCCCACTGTCATCCAAATGTCTCTTTAATGACTTATATATGTCACCCTTCCATCAGATTCTGCCTTTTAAGTTTTGTTTCTAACTTTTAAAGCCTTCTTATAGAATGTCCTCCCCATTCTGCACAAGCATTTGTGAAAATCCAGCTTTAGAAAAAATATAGTGAAATTACTACAAAAAGTACCGTACCCCTGCCTGATTTCAACACGCCACTCAGGTTGTCTTTCCCATTTGTATTCTCAAGTCATCTTCTCATTCTCTAGGTACCAAGCAGGCCTCTTGGTAGGATTAGATGAAAGACTGCCAGAGAAAGCTTCCTGTTGTAATAAATATTAATTATGGACCTGGAGTCAATTTAGCAGGAAGAAACTTCTCAGAAGAAGCTGATCCCTGTTTTCAGCACAAAAGATAGGTCCTTCGATGGGCCTAGTATCTGCAAACTACTGTTGTTAAAAGTATGTACAGTATTTTTTTACTTAAACTCTTTTTGTAGGTATCGTAAGGCTCAACAAGGTCAGTGTTTATCTATACTCTTTAGCAGTAGGGCCTTGAGGTCCTCCTGATTGCTAACTTTTGTTTGATATAGTTGCAGGGCAATTATTTCCTTGCTCAATAGAACTCCAGTAGGGAGGGAAAAGAAGAACTTCAAAATATCAAGGCAAAAAGAAAAACAATAGCCCTGGGCTTGGTTGAACTCCATGAATCATGTGCAACAAACATAATGGTTGAAAAATTGAAAAAGCAGCCAAAGGAAAACAATGTTTGTTGTCAGGAAACTTATAAAAGAGTCTTCCCATTGTGTTACAGGATTGGTATTTTCCTCAAGCTAATTTAAAAAAATAGATGAAACCGGGAAATCTTATCCCATTGTTGCATATTGTAGCAATGAACTGAGACTCAGAAGGGATAAAAGGTAAAAGGTAAAGGTTCCCCTCGCACATATGTGCTAGTCGTTCCTGACTCTAGGGGGCGGTGCTCATCTCCGTTTCAAAGAGCCAGCACTGTCCGAAGACGTCTTTGTGGTCATGTGGCTGGCATGACTAAACGCCAAAGGCGCACAGAACACTGTTACCTTCCCACCAAAGATGGTCCCTATTTTTCTACTTGCATTTTTTACGTGCTTTCGAACTGCTAGGGTTGGCAGAAGCTGGGACAAGTAATGGGAGCTCACTCCGTTACGCGACGCTAGGGATTGGAACCGCTGAACTGGTGACCTTTTGATCGACAAGCTCAGCGTCTTAGCCACTGAGCCACCGCGTCCCCATCAGAAGGGATACATTGGCTAAAATGTTTTAAAAGCAGCAAGCATGGCTAGGTGAAATTCTGTATTTAGTAGCAGAAGATATGAGGTCCAACCTTTTGGGCACCAGGGACTGGTTCCATGGAAAGAGGTTTTTCCATAGACAGGAGGGATGTGGTTTCGCCTGCTGCCTGCATCCCGTGAATGGGGCTTCAGTTGTTTGTGCTGCCTGGTTTCTGGCATGCTGCGGCCCGGTGCCGGTCCATGGACCGGGGGTTGGGACCCCTGATTTAATCCAACCTACATAATAAAGTCATAATAAGGATAAAATGGGATGGGGAAAGAGCTAAGGATGCTACTATTCTAGCTCATATGAAAAGGTAGCGCCTGATAGAGCACCTCATATGATAGAGCAATTAAAATTAAAATTATGCAACTCCAGCTGAATATATGCAGTGTGTTTACATGTGTGTATATGCATATGCATGCACATTTATTATATTGTTCCCCCCTCTTCTTCCAAGAGCTTAAAGCAGCATGTGTGTTCCAGAGGTGGGTTCCTCCCGGTTCGCACCGGTTGTATAGAACCGGTAGCAAACCGCTGGTGATGTCACGGGTTCTGTCGGTGCCGGTCCGTGGATGCTGCCATCTTTTTTTTTGGATTTTATTTTTTTTTTGGATTTTTTTTTTTTTTGTAATTTTTTGCTATTTTTTTTCTCCTGCGCATGTGCAGAAGCCGAGTCCCCGGCACTGTGCATGCGCCGCCATCTTGCTTTTGGCTTTTTGGGGAGGGTTTTTTTTTTGCAAATTTTCAGCACTGCTCATGCGCGCGGCTGCATCCAAAGCGCGCACGCAGCCACACGGCGCGGGAGGAAGCGAACCGGCGGTGAGGTAAGTTAGAACCCACCTCTGGTGTGTTCCTTCTCTAGTTGTACAGGTGCACAAACATCAACCCTACATTCAATTGAAAGGCAGTAACAAACTCCAAATTAGCTGTTGTGTTTTATGGCCAAATAGAGATTTGAAAGTAGGTTGCCTTTTCACCCCATACTCCTAGTGTCTGCTGTAACTGCTACTACCTTCCAAAATCTTTGGAAACAAAATAGCCCTGAAATCTTTTAATTACATAGGCAGACAAACTCTGAGGCAGATGTGAACTTATTATAACCCTGAGTGTTTATCTTAATGTTACAAATTTAACTAAATTTAGCTAAAAGAAACTCTAGCAGTTTTATGAACAGGATACATAGCTTTCTTCCTAAATTAAACTCAGTGCAATTTGGATGCAAAAACATAAGATTTGTGAAGTGCTTCTAGATTCAGAAATATTACACCTGAAGGCAGGACAAGAAGCAATGGATGGAAACTAATTGAGGAGAGAACCAACCTAGAAATAAGGAGAAAATTCCTGACAGTTAGAACAATTAACCAGTTGAATGGCCTTCAGAAATTGTGCGTGCTTCATCACTGGAGGCTTTTAAGAAGAGACTGGACAGCCATTTGTCTGAAACCGTATAGGGTTTCTTGCTTGAGCAGGGGGTTGGACTAGAAGACCTCCAAGTCCCTTCCAACTATGTTATTCTGAATGAGGATCATGAGATCGTAATCCCATGATGCCTTCAGGAAACCATAGGGTAAAAATATTACTCTTTATTAACAGCACATGACTCTGGCCCTCTTTTTGCAAATTTAACTCTCGGCACTAATCACAATCACAACTTAGACAAACTAAAATTTTTGGAAGCTGTTAAGTAAACATAAAGCATAGATAATAGCAATCGGTATTTGCATTACAAAATTGCAGAGGTAGTACTCTAAGAGCTTCACTATTTCTCTTGTGGCTTTTTACAAGCAAAGTTCCTTGTAAAATGGTTCACGTATGTTTATAAACAGCACCGGAATCTGTAAATGAACGACACTTCATGCTCTCCAAAGTGACTGGTCATTTACATAAAAAATAGGATGAGTGTTATAAGAGACAATTGTTGGAATTTCACTGGAGTAGGATTGTGAACGTCAGTTTTGGTTTCCCTGTCAAACATCTGTTAGAAAGTAACAAGGCAGAGGAAGCTTGTGGAGCCTAGTTTCTGGAATTCTTTCCGATCTCTTTGCCAGCAGCAGTGAGAAGCCTGGGATGGGCTGCATATGCTTTGGTCTGAGTTGGTGGGCTTAGTAGAGGACAATCTCCAACATTAGAAGCATGGCCCTGTTGCCGTTCCCATAGGGATGCATTGAAGGTTATTTCATCTCCAAACCACTCATCTGAATCTGATCTTTCTTTGGCTAGCTTCTTCACCACTTCAGCTTTGTTCCCCTTTCATTCAGTTTTCAAAGAATTGTTGTGAAGATGGACAGACACAGTTTCAATTTTCTTTCCATGACTTCTTGCCATTATTCTGCTGGTTTGGAAGGAAGGACAATTTTTAAAAGCCCAATGAACCAGGCAATCTGACTGCATCATTTTGCTACGTCTAGTATTTAAATCAGGGGTCTCCAACCTTGGCAACTTTAAGACTTGTGAACTTCAACTCCCAGAATTCCTAAGACAGCTTTGCTGGCTGAGGAATTCTGGGAGTTGAAGTCCACAAGTCTTAAAGTTGCCAAGGTTGGAGACCCCTGATTTAAATCATCTGGACTCTTTCCCTACCCCACCATCAGATCTTAGAAAGCAGATGTTGTTGGATTTCATATGTTATTTTCTCTACACAAAGATTTCTCAGTCTTTGGATTGCTTTCTAATCCTTCCATACAAAAAATGTTTTAAATGGACATTTCTATTGTGATGATTATCTAGCCATTTTCATGGAATCCCTTTATTTGAATAACAGTAACAGTAACAACAACAGCACTCAATATGTAGACAAAGTTCCAAATCTGGTCTAAACATCTGGCTGACTGTGCGACCAACAATAACAATGATAATAATGGCTGGCTCTTGAAAAAGCAAGAATCTATTGGCACAGAATATGCCTCAGTGTGACCTCAAAGAAGCATAGTTTTTGTGAAAACATCTGTACTCCTGAAGTATTCAGAAGAAACATCTAAGGCAAAAGGAATTTTTTTTGTGTGGGTTTAGCTTCAAACATGAGAAAAAACTAACCTTTTTTCCCCAAGCATCTTCTTAATAACATGAATCCAGGAGTGTTAAATCCACCTTCCCATCTCCAGTGGAAGCAATACTGATTTCCTGTCTAAGTTGTGTAAGGGTGTAGAGAGCGCATTTCACAATATGGCATTACAAAGGTCTCTATTGCCTCTGGCGTACATGTTCAGAACAATTTCTTCGCTCACATCCAGATACTGTAGGTAGGTTTGCTTCTAAAGAAAAAAAAAGAAAAAGAAAACCACTATTATTTCAATTTGATGTGGTTGTGAGCCTCACTTCTCCCGTTGCTCATTCAGAAAATACCTTTTGATGCCATCGTACATCACAAATCCAGTTGCAATCAGGAGCAAAGTTTTCCTTAGGTACTCAGTTAGAAGTGTTGCGATGTATTATGCTTAATATATATGTGTGCAAGTATATATATTTGTATAATAGTTGACATATTAGGGAAAGGCATGCAGAAAAATTGTATATTATTAAAATAAATAAGGAGTAATGTATATACAGGGATGAATGTAAAAAATTATCCTAATGACTAGATAGAAATGTTAATGCTGTTTTCTTGGCAACAATGTTTCCCATTTAAAAAAAAAACACTTCCAAATCTATTTACCACTCTTATAGTTTTTATCTGTGTGGTAACCTGTTCCAATTTTATTTAACCCACTCAAGACTAGCTAAGGTTGACAAGGTACTACCATCTAGATGGGCAAAATGTAGGTCTGCTTGGATGAATTTGCATCAAAATAAGAGTGTTTGTTTTGATTTTCTTTTTTGTGTGTGAGGATACTTCTGCTTGTAAAAGCCAGCTATAAGTTGTGCGAAGAAGGGATGTCCTAAAAGTGATAGATAGGGAAGCTGAAATGGACATATTCAGGTATCATCCCATCTCTAACACAACAGTAGACATCCTTTTGGTGATCCAGAACTTATCTTTTTAAAGCATCCTTTTTGTCCTTTGATCAATCCAGTGGTGATATGAAGGAGATGGGACGATGTATTTGCTCTGCCCTTGTTTTGGGTAGGTGGGTGAAGTGGAAGGGAATGAAAAATGTTACAATCTATTGTATAAGCAGAAGGGCATGGGAGCTGTAATTTGGTGCCAAATTTCACTAGCATGAGGAGGGAAGACCCAGGAGGCTGCAGGCAGGTTTTCCATCGTTGCCCTCGCATTTCAAGCCTCCCTTCTTATTCCGAGTCAGTTTTGCAAGGGGTTTAAAATGTGAAGATTCAGTAACCTTGAACAGAAATCTCCTCTCAGCTGTGAAGTTCTGCAAAGTCCGCCATGTGGCTCATAGGGCTGCTGAGACCATCAAATGTGGCTGGGAGGGAAATAATATACATACAACCTTGAGCTGCTTGGAGGAAAAATATTATTAAAACAAATAAAGAATGTAAAATACAGGAACATGGTTTTTTTTCCCCCAAATAGAACTTTTATCATTTTGCTGAAAATGCAGCAAAAAGCTGATTTTATCCTGGCCAGTGGGTTGGCGTTAAATACAGAGTACAGGTATGCAGGTAGTTCTCGACTTACAACAGTTCATTTAGTGACTGTTCAAAGTTACAATGGTACTGAAAAGAGAGGCTTATGGCCATTTTTCACACTTACGACTGTTGTAGCATCCCCTTGGTCACGTGATCAAAATTCAGATGCTTGGCATTTGGTTCATATTTACGACTGTTCAGTGTCCCAGGGTCATGTGATCCGCTTTTGCGACCTTCTGACAAGCAGAGTCAATGGGAGAGCCAGATTCCCTTAAGAACCGTGTTACTAACTTAACAACTGCAATAATTCACTTAACAACTGTGACAAGAAAAGATGGGGTAAGATGGGGTTAAACTCAATAAATGTCTTGCTTAGCAACATAAATGTTGGACTCAATTGTGATCGTAAGTCAAGGACTACCAGTATATCTCTAGAAGCAATTCCAATCAAATTGGAATCCAAAAAATAAGCACCCGAAGGAAATCAGCATTCCAGAATGATCCAGTTTAAGAGTCTTATAAATAGGAGTGTAATTCCAGCAATGGGATGAATAAGTTCATCCCCTACTGGTCAAGAATGAGTGGAATTTCAATATGGTGATACAGCTTGGAATATTTTGCAGGAAGAGTCTGCCCACAGGGAAATGCCATTGATACAAAGAGACACTTAAGCTATTAACTGGTTGGTAGTTCTCTATAGGCAGTTATGGACCAGAAGGAAAATAGCTCTTTTGGCTATCAATTTTTTTACAAGCATCATAAATTCACTATCATCATGCTCAAGTGCATGATGTCCTAATATCTAATTTTTTAAAAGTATTTTTTTAAAAAAAATACTATGACTTGTATTATATTTGAAGCAAGCTTTCACATGTGCTTCTATGTTTTTGTGTATAATTTTTATTATTTATTAAAACTTTTAAACGAGATAAAAATGAACACAAACTAATATAAAGAAGAAGAAAAAAAATCAAAGAAAAACTGAAAAGTTTAAAAAAGAAAAAAGAAAAGAAAAATATAAAGAAGTAATTTCTGATATTTTTCACAGCAGTTTTAAGTACAAATATATATTTAAATTCCCTCTCTACATCAGATTGCTCTTCTTTCTGTAATCTAGCTTGTCTAATCAACAAAACCAAAAATCACAAGTTCACTTTTTATTTTATGCAAAAAGCCCATTAGACATTCCAATCACCAACAATGTCCTTTCTCTAAATCAAACAAATCTATTTATCCATTTTTATCAAAATCTGTCAATTTTACCAACCATTCCTCCATACTGGATAATGTTGAATATTTCCATCTCTGTACATATAGTAATCTCATCACAGTAATCATGTATTGAAGTAATCTTCCATGATTTTTTTTCTGTTTATCCATTAACCCCAAAAGGAAAAGCTCTGACTTCAATTTAATATTCATCTTTAAAATCTGTTACTTACTGTTGTAAGTCAAGGACTACCTGTACTCAAAGATCAAAGAACACATTCAAGGGCAGTGTGTTCAAGAGGAGACCGGAAGTCCAGATGCATGTATGAAATAATTGAGGCAACAAATCCTAACCCCATGATGGCGAACCTATGGCACGTGTGCCACAGGTGGCATGCGGAGCCATATCTGAGGGCACGCGAGGCGTTGCCCTATGTCAGCTCCAGCGCGCAAGTGCGCGCTGGCCAGCTGATTTTTGGCCTTCTGGTGGGTGGGGAGAGGCCGTTTTTGCCCTCTCCAAGCTTCAGGAAAGCCTCAGGAGCCTGTGGATGGCAAAAAACGGACCCAATGGGCCTACCGGAAGTTCGGAAATGAACTTCCGGTAGGCCCGTTGGGCCATTTTTTGCCCTCCCCAGGCTTCAGGAAAGCCTCCTGAAGTCTGTGGAAGGCGAAAAACTGCCCAATGGGCCTACCGGAAGTCCGGAGGCTTCAGTGAGGCCTGCGCGCATGTGCGGGGGGGCAGCGCAGGGGGGTTGTATGCGCATGCGCAGGGGGAGGGCATTGCATTATGGGTGTGGGCACCCTTTTGGCACCCGAGCAAAAAAAGGTTCGCCATCACTGTCCTAACCTATCCTTGAATGGAAATCTATCTGTTTGCTAACATTCATTGATTCCATGGTTTCTTTTTGGAAAAAAAATCAGTTTTTCCCTTTTTTCCCCTCCTACTGATATACTAAATGGCATTTTTGAATGGGATCATAGGGATGTAGCTCTTTTGCTAATGGTGATACCACACTGGAAGATATGTGTGATCTGCCTGTAAACATTAAATGATAGTTTTATTTTTAAAATGAAAGAAGTGGCCCACATATGTATATTGTGCATTGTATCCTTGTTTGTTTGTGAAGGACCTCAGATGGCTTTTAGCAATAGCAATAGCACTTAGACTTATGTACCGCTTCATAGTGCTTTACAGCCCTCTCTAATCGGTTTACAGAGTCAGCATATTGCCCCCAACAATCTGGGTCCTCGTTTTACCGACCTCGGAAGGATGGAAGGCTGAGTCAACCTTGAGCCTGGTGAGATTCGACCTGCCAAACTGCTGGCAGCCGGTGATCAGCAGAAGTAGCCTGCAATACTGCACTCTAACCACTGTGCCACTGCGGCTCATTTTGCAAAGGAAGAGAAATTAAAAGCAAATTAATAGTAGGAAATAATAGGTAGGAATGAGATTTAGTAACACAGTGATACACAATTATTATAAAGATGGTGCAGAATACATCTGAAGAGAACATACACTGAAATACAAGTTTTGCAGAACTACTTTTTTATATACTGGAATTACTTATGCTCCTTGACTTAAGAAAGAGATTCCATTTCTGAATGATGTATCCATAAACAAAGCTGTGTGAAATGTAGTTGGTAAAAATAAAAGAAGGCATTCACAGTGCGTTTAAAAAAAGTCTTGTAATAGCAAGAACATTGAGCTGGAAAATTGGACTCCATCATAGCCCATATTTCTTTTCTGTGTCAGGCAGAGTCCTTTTCAAAAGCTTTCTTCTCTCTATTTTTTTAAATGTCAGTGAAGATAACAATCAGAGAAAAATTCACTTCAACCTTCACTCTCCAATTTTCACCGTGAAACAAAACCTTACTGTTAATTCCTTACAGTGTGACCAGTATCTTTGGCCAGGTCTGGGATAGTCCAGAGTCAATTTTCCCCCATTACAGAGTTCCTGCTGGTGTTAGAAAATGTGCATATGTTTCTCCAGAAATGAAACAGGCCAAAGAGCAGGATCTGACCAGATTACAAGACAATCAATGTGACACAAAAGCATTTACAAAGATCTTTTAAAGCAGCTTAGCAAAGTGCACCTCTCTATTAAACTCATTAGGAGTATCTCCGGAGACAACTTAAGCTGGGCTGTAGTAAAGAAATAAACATTTAGAGTAAGAAGAAAGGAACTCTGAACATCGGTTAAGAACTTCATTAAAATGTAATAATCAACTGGTCATAAAATATTTTAAGTGCCCTTGATAATGATAGATTAAGAAAAATGATCCAATATAAAAGAATGGATCAGCCCATCTTTTGTACAAGTTTTTAAATGTTGATCCATTTTTTTTATATAAAGCACCAAAGTGGGATAGTTGGAAAAATATAAAATAAAGGGGAAATCCTTCATATAGTGAACAAAATATAGTTTTGCCATATAGTTAATAAAATAAGCATCATTCCATGATTGAGATTTCCCAGATAAAATTGAATCTGAAACAAAGTTGCAGTATTTTCATTGTTTTACATTTTCATTATTGTTTGCTTTTTTTGCAGAATGTATTCCTAAGTTTAAAAACAATTACAGGCCTTTTCTACATGTACTCCTTGACTTATAGCAACAATTGAGCCCAAAATTTCTGTTGCTGAACGACACAGTTGTTAGGTCAGTTTTTCCCCATTTAATTACCTGTCTGGCCACAGTTGTTAAGTGAGTCACTGCAGTTGTTAAGTTAGTAATATGGTTGTTAAGTGAATCTGGCTTTCCCATTGACTTTTCTTGTCAGAAGCATCCGTCATAAATATGAGTCAGTTGCCAAGTGTCAAATTTCAATCATATAACCATGGGGATGCTGCAGCGGTCATAACTGTGGAAAATGGTCATAAGTCACTTTTTTCAGTGCTGTTGTAACTTCAAATGGTCACTACATGAACTGTTGTAAGTCGAGCACTACCTATGTAAGCAGACAGAACATAATCTCTTTTGAAAGGCTGCCTGGCCCAAGAATGTTTCAAAAATAAGAAACAAAGAGATGGGGTCTCTAAACTAATGTTTGGAGAGATGCTTTAGTTAAATACAAAGAGATGCCAAATTAATTCTATGCTCCTGTAATAATGTATAAATTTACTTACAAAAATTAGATATATACTTGTTCTAGAAATTGGTCCCTTCTGCCTTCTTTTTGGGAGATAAATTTCTTTGGGAACAATGCAATTCAAAAAATGTTCCATCCTATAGTCATCACTTGTAACATTTTGAATATATCCAGCCTACTGAAAAGTTATCTCTGTGTGCAATTTTCCTTTTTAAATTGTGTTTTGTTTCCTCCTTCTTTTACCACATAATGGAGCATTCAGCTTGCAAATCTCTATCTTGAGGGTTCTGTTTTCTTTTCTAATTCAGCTGAAATTTCTAAATGTTCGCCCAGTTGCCAGGGCCAAAAAGAGATGGATGTTGGAATATTTTACTAACAAAGAGCAAGGCCAAAATGATAAAATATTAATTCTGTTATTTTATATGCAGATATGGATGAAGCAGAAACAATTAGCCGAATTTTAATTCCTTTGTATATGAATACAAATATAATGCCTTGTCTATGTATAAAGTAGAATCCACACACCACAATTCTGGATTTCATTTAAAAGTAAACTTTACCAATGTGAGATATTAAAGCAGTAAACATATAAGAGATTAAACTTTCATAAACAGTGAGAGCTCATTGCTTTGTAAATGAGTGAATAATAAACATCTTAACAGAGCAAAGAAAAACATTAATGTGACTGGAAGCCTCGTGTTTCTGGAAAACTTTTGATTTATTCTTTTAATCATTTGTTAGTGCATTTATATGGCAATTAAGGAATGGAAATGGGTTGCAACAGACCTACCTTCAATTGTCAACCTTTTTTTTTAAGATAATATCAAATACAATTGCTAAACATGCAATGAAAGACTTCTGCTGAGATGTACTTTAATCTTGTATGAGTAAAGAATATTTTTACTGACAACCAGGAATCTTAAATAATTAAATGCTGAGTGATATTATTTTTCCCTCAATGAGAAGTCATTATTCATTCTTCACAAGGCTTAGTTTTATTCACAGGATTGATGTCAGGGTATGTAGATTTAATAGCTGTAAACTGATGAGAGGTTGTAAGTGAAGGCAACCGGAAGCTGATGCAATGTGAATGAGGCAGCAGGGTTACTGCCACTTTAAGAAGCTGGGTATGAAGCTGCCTATATAAGGGAAGCCATTAGAGGCCATGTCCCTTCTCCTCATGTTCTCTCTCGTTGTGTATTCTCATTTGCTCTTCTCCGTGTATCAGTAGCTGTATAATAAGGTATATAACCATGTATAAGTTTGTGTATATTTAGCTGTACATAAACCACTATTAAGTATCTAAAGGCTCTGTGTGCTGTGTGCTGTGTTTTGCTCCTGGGTTTATCTCATAATACTAGTCACGCTGCAAAACTCTGACAAAGATAATCTTACCTTGATTTTCTTTAGTATAAGATAGGGCACAGAGAAAGTCTTTCAGGCTTTCAACTTCCTGTTATGCTATCCTACAACAATAAACTGATGCATTTGTTTGATAGTGGTTAGTGGCTTGTGAAAGAAAGCAGGCAGCATGGCCTCCATCGGCGTAATGGGAGGAGGTTTCTTGGTGTCTCGGCTGAATGAGACAAACTACCTCTCCTGGAGTGTAAAGATGGAGATGTACCTGCGGAGGGAGGAGTTGTGGACGATTGTTTCTGATCCACCAACATGCTGCATGATGGGGATCAGAGGAAAAATGAAAAGGCTTTAACCAGCATAATCCTTGCCTTGGAAGATAGTCAGCTAATACACATGAGGGGTCTCCAGTCTGCGAAAGAGTGCTGGGAGGTGTTGTGCAGCGTGTATGTGAGAGAGACTGCTGGCAGTAAGGTATTGCTGACTAGAAGGCTCTATAAGGCACAGCTGAAGCCGGGAGAGTGTGTGTCCACACATTTGCAGAACATGAGACGGACATTCCTCGAGTTGGAAGAAAGGGGAATGAAATATACGGAAGCACACAAAGTGTATGTTGTGTTTAGTTCCCTGGATAGTTCATGGGACATTCTTGTGAACAGTCTTGAGTCCATGCAAGAACAGGACTTAACGATGACATACTTGACTGGTCGAAGATGCTACACGTGTGGTTCTACTGAACACCTCCAGAGACGCTGTCCTGAGAGGAGGAACAGAGGGGCAGGGAGACAAGGGAATAGAATTAATCAGCGAATGTGGAGTGGTTCTCCAGCATCGTTTTCCCTGGCAGCGTCAACGACTGAACACACCAGGAATGTGTGGTTGTTGGACAGTGGGGCAAGCAATGTAGCATCTATTTCTGGTACATACACATTACCTTCCCCTTTTACAGCAGCTTTCTGTCCATCAGCCAGACTAACCCACGTTTTCCTTGCTGGTTTCAAACCAGAAAACACATGTGGATTATTAACAATATTGTTAATAATCCACATGTGTTTTCTGGTCCAAAGGCATTTAACTGTACAGCTTTAAATGGGAGGAGTGTCAGGGTATGTAGATTTAATAGCCGTAAGCTGATGAGAGGTTGTAAGTGAAGGCAACCGGAAGCTGATGCAATGTGAATGAGGCAGCAGGGTTACTGCCACTTTAAGAAACTGGGTATGAAGCTGCCTATATAAGGGAAGCCATTAGAGGGCGTGTCCCTTCTCATGTTCTCTCTCGTGTATTCTCATTTGCTTTTCTCCGTGTATCAGTAGCTGTATAATAAGGTATTTAACCATGTATAAGTTTGTATATATTTAGCTGTACATAAAACACTATTAAGTATCTAAAGGTGTTGTGTGCTATGTTTTGCTCCTGGGTTTATCTCATAATACTAGTCACGCTGCAAAACTCTGACAATTGATTTCTTAAATATTGCATCCTGGCTATATCAGCATTGGTGGCAACAGATCCTGAATACTTCTTTTCCTTTCTATCCCAGGTGATTCTCAGACAGAGTCATTTATTCTTGTGCGTTTCTCCCAATTATGGCAAATGGGTTATCTTTTTGTCGTTTGGCGCACAAACATTATTTGGTTAAAAAGTGCAGTCGTTTAGAAAAAGGCAGCTTGTGTTTGCAATAGTTAATTCATTCAGGGTAACCTTCATAGTGTCAGCCGAAGACAAAACCCATGATGAAAAACGCTTGCACAGTTTGTCCATTATACCTGACTTTTGAAAAGACAGATGGCTCTTCTTAGCCCCTTGTAGATGCATTTTAACCAGCACTGAGCTAAAATGGGATGGTTTTCATAAAATATGGCTCTGTTTTATAAGATGCTGGGTCAGTTTGCTGACTCTATCTTTCTTCAGTCCATATGCATACAGTTGACAGTTGGAGCAAAATACAGTATTGTTGGAAGGGCATTTTCAAATGCTGCAGCAGCTGCAGATAATTCCAGGTGGAATTGGGTTCTATCCCATATGTGCTTCCAAAATACTTTCAATGCGATCTGCGTAAACATAAAATATTTTAGAACAGCCTTTCAAGATTCAAACTAGAAGGATAGGGAATGGGGATACATTTTAATCATTTCTTTGTTAGATCTACATTCTGCATTTCCTCCAAAGCTCTGGGAAGGAAACACAGTACATTTTGCCCTCAAAAACCAACCTGTCTTATTTAATCAAGTAACCTTGATTAAATGGTAGGGTTCTTTTCTTGGAACACTTAAAGTTGATTAGTAGATAGCTTAAAAAACTTTTGGAATGAAATAGGATAGGAGGACTAAATCACAAATTAAGTCAGAATTCAACCTCTTAAAATCATTGAATTATTCTTAAAATTTATCAAACTGTTCTCAACAGAGAATAAACATTGTATAGTGCAGCACTGAACTGTATGATCTATAATACATTTTAATATATGAAGTCATAATCTGGTTTTACGTTTCTTCCTTACTGATAATGATAATCAGAACACTCTGATGTTCTAAAATTGCATATTACAACGAAGTGGCTATAGAGAAAATGGAAATTTTTTTTACTCAAGTTTCTTTGTCCTATAGTGATCTATGGGTTCAACAAAGACTTTGAAATGTCTTCGTGCACCATAGAGCTTAATATTGTGAAGTTTCTTCCACTAATTTTGCTGCATCATAATTTGATTAAGTTGTCTCTTTCACAGAGACCTGTGGCCTGTCTCTTTCCACAAATGTCCCTATAGCTTCCTATATAATTTTGTTAGTGCTCATTGGCATTGCTTTGATCCTTTATCCAAGATTAAGTACCTGTTCCATATTATCTATGATCAGGCCTAGTACCATATACAGGTCCTTAAACAAGATCAAACTTCCTGTTTTTATACTTCTGGATTTTGTTTAAATATAGGAATCACATATATCTTTGCTACAAACTGACCAACAACAGTAGTACCTCACACAACGTATCAGCACTTTAAGTTTTATTGCCAAGGTCTTCACTTCTAACCACACATTTCTAACCACACTCTTAAATTCAAAGAGATGAATCTCCTATGGTTCTTCAATTCTTAGCAAATTGTACCTATTTGTTCCTAACAGCATCCTTGGATGATAGCTTAAATCAATATGATCAGATCACCTGCTTTCTTCACTTAGGTGAGAACAATTGTGTCTCAATGTGACCTCATGAATTCCTACGTTATGGAAGTTGTACAGGGCAAATTAATGTACAGTAATTTGGGTATGATAAACTTAAATTTGGTATGGGATACCCACCTTATCTTTTTCAGTATGAGACCCATGTAGATGCTTCATTTGTTATAAGTTCTCATATTGCTTAAATCTCAACGTTAGTCACTGAAATGCCAGTGTGATCAAGATCATGGAGCAAATAGCTCTTGTAAATAAGAAAAGGGCATTTAAACAACAATAGATGGGTAAACACAATGAGAACGAAATGCACAATTTTTATTGTACTATATTGTAGATAGACAACAGAGAAAAATAAATGTAAAAATAAAAATAAACACATAAAATTTGTTTTGGTCTGTGCAAGGCTGAAACTAAATCTTGTATCTTGATTTGAAATCTAGTGAGCTTTCTGAAATAAAGATAGAGATTTAAGAAATTAAGTTTTACACAAATAGAAATTAAGGAACTCACATTTTGGAGCTCTTTATAATCAATTAAAAAGTGTCATTTTGTTGTAGTGGTTAAGGCAGGACGTTAACCAGGTGACTGTGAGTTCTAGTCCTCCTTAGGCATAAAGTCAGCTGGGTATCCTTGGGCCAGTCACTTTCTCTCAGCCCTAGGAAGAAGGCAAGGGCAAATCATTTCTGAAAACTTTGCCAAGAAAACTCTAGGGACTAGTTTATTTATTTATTTGTCAAACATGTACAAGATAGCAGGTATAGGTATAAACATAAACATAATCAAAGTGAATACAGATAGATGAAGACAATAGGACAGTAGGACAGGGACGGTAGGCACGCTGGTGCGCTTATGCACGCCCCTTAGGAATGGGGTGAGGTCGACAGTAGACAGTCTAAGGTTAAAGTTTTTTGGGTTTGGGGAAGAAACCACAGAGTCAGGTAGTGAATTCCAGGCATTGATCACTCTGTTGCTGAAGTCGTATTTTCTGCAGTCGAGTTTGGAGCGGTTTACATTAAGTTTGTATCTATTGTGTGCTCGTGTATTGTGGTGGGTGAAGCTGAAGTAGTAATTGAAAGGTAGG
>QLTV01000806.1:691881-710821 GCA_003457575.1 Thermophis baileyi
GCGACCCCCCCCCGCTGCGACCCCCTCCCCGCGCGAGATGAGGTGACAAAGGGGGCGTGGTACCAGGGGCGAAATGCTCCTGGTTCGGGCTTGCCTGCGGGTCGCCGGACATCTGATAGCATCGGAAGCGGGAGACTTCGCCCGGACGCCGCCATTTGGGTTCTTTTACCCTCTGCGCATGCGCAAAGCATTCTGCGCATGCGCAGAGGGTAGAAGAACCCAAATGGCGGTGTCCAGGCTACCAGCTGTCCGGCGACCCGCAGGCACGGCCAAACCGGGACCTTTTCACTCCTGCAGTGACGGTGGCACCAAAATGGCGGGCTAACGCGAGCGGCGACCCCTGTGAAATGGTCGTTCGACCCCCAAAGGGGTCGCGACCCACAGGTTGAGAACCGCTGGTCTAAGTCATAACATAAATTTGAGACTTTAGGATTTCAGAAATTGGACACCAGAGAAAAGTTATTAGTCCAGGCATTAAACAAGAAAAAAGGTGGGCGGGAGAGAGGCTTGCCTTTTGTCTTTGATCAGCATTGAGACCAAATGACAGAAAGTGGTATGACATTTGAAAAATTCCAGGAGATATTTGAAGAATGGGGACAGAAACCAGCAACTACCGTACAATATCAGCAATGATGGCTGCTCAAGAAGATAATACTTTCGAAGACTTACAGGATGCAGAGCTGATCTGATATAGATATATCAGAAGATAAAGAAGGTTCAGCTTGTTTGTTGTGCAGCCAGTAAATTCAGTCAGCCTTGGGAATAGAGATTAGTTTTAATCAAATAAGGGCTACCAAAACTAGGCTGCAGAAATCCCGATGAGCAGTAGAACAGAGCAAACAGATAATCTGAGTACAGCTTCTTCTTTTGCAGTTAATTGGTAATATTGATTATATAAATTGAGATATCAGTTTTTCACATTTTAAACAGAGTGTGCAAATTAGCAGAAAATGCCAGGGTTTTTTTTAGGCATGTTTTTATTTTCAAGTTAATCATTTGGAGGACTTAGTAATGATGATAATAATCAACAGGGGTTCCTTTTGTGAATTGTAGCAGCTTGCTGATTCACTGTTGTCATGCCATTTACTAGAGGATATATTGTAATTGTAAAACTAAATGTTATATTAAAGCAGCATTAAGGTTGTAAAGCAGCATTAAGGTTAATCTTCACAGAAGCAAAAGTTTCAACAAGAAGTGTCTCTTATTGTCTACATGGGCAAAGGCTTGCTTGTAGAAGGAGAAGCAAAAATGTATAGGAAAGATTGTCTGCAAGGTTTAAATACTGTGAATATGGTATCCTGCCTTATAATATTGCCCCCACGTTAAAAGGGGCTGAATTCCCATCTATTTAATCGTGTTGCATTTAGACAAGGAGACCCCAGCCTTGTGGCATACATTTAGAGTTTGGAGAACTTATAAGTGCACTCACAAAATGGTGTAGGGGTTGTCTATTCATGAAAAGAGGATGAATGAAAGATGAATGTTTGATTTTGAATTGCCCCAGAACAGCTGAGGGTAAAACAACCTGTCCCTGCTGGTTTTGTTTAGCTAGTTAGATAACATATTGCCCCAGTATCGATCTATTGAAGCATATTGTGTAAATTAAACTAAATTAAATGGTGTAAATTAACTGATTGGTTTTTCACTGACCTAGTTTAGCTGATGTCCATACGAGACCAACCAGTTATAAAGAACCATTACCCAAAATATTAATTATCTGTTCTGTGAGAAATTAGTACAATGTCCATTACCTCTGCCTTTGTCAGGACAAGTCAGCATACTTTAAACAATATTGAAAGAGCTTTTGGGAGGAGGTTGCAATCCTAAGCACCATTTTCCTTGTCATTATTCTAGCTTCCAAAACATTCATAATAACACTACAAACCTGAACATCAGAAAAAGGAAACAAACCATCTATGCAATGTCTTCCAACAAAATGGATACCCATGCAACTTTATCAAAAAGTACCTAATCACTCAACTCAATATGGCACAATCAATGCAAATTGTGAAAATTATAACTCTTGCCATACATAAAAAACATCTCAGAAACCACCAACAGACTATTACAACCACATGGAATCAGCATAGCACACAAACCAATTAAAGCCTTTTAAAATATCCTAGGTAAACCAAAAGACCCAGCAACCTCAGAAGAAAAAAACAGGAATCATCTAGAACATACATTGTAAGGACTGTAAGAGCCACTATGTAGGACTAACAGGCAGAAAACTAGCAGACCACATTCATTAACACCAACTAGCAATCAGAAGACATGATAAAAACTCCTTAATTTCACAATACATGGACAAAATCAACCATAGTTTCAACTAAGCATCCTAAATCAAGCAAAGTCCAAAAATGCCAGAGAATTTCTGGAAGCCCGGCACTCTGACAAATTAGCCATCAACATGCACATAAAGATAAATAATATCTACATACTACTCAAAAGAGACAATCAAAAAGCCAAAAAGGAAACAAAAAGACCTCCCAACCAGCAAGACCTCCCCTCCATATGAGTAGAGATTAATACCAAGATTATCAATTGAGAAGTAAACAATATCCCAATCAAGGACCTACTAACATGGACAAACTAATAGTAAACAACAGCCTAATCAAGAAATCACCAAAACTATTCCAATCAACACTGACAGAGCAAGCTACTAGTACAGGGCTGTCAAACTCACGGGCCGCAGGCCGGATGCATCATGTGCTGGCCATGCCCACACCCGGTTTAGCGAAGGGGGAAAAAGTCCCAATACATCACGTGATGCCGCGAGTTTGCCACCCCTGTACTAGTGTATAAAAATAAGAGCTCACTTCACTCCCTTCTAGCACTGATGATGTTAACTAGTTTGGTAATTAAATATATGCAAAAAACCCCACCAAGCTTAGAGAGTACCAAGGAACTCACAGTTCAATCCTGAGCTGTGAAGATGTTCTCTTCTATTGATACTGTCTTTGTCTGTTTGTCGCCTTCAATTGGATGAAACAGTGTGTCATTAGACAATAATTTTTGAAGCATGGTACCTCAAATGGGCTATCATATAGAATGGTGGGATCCATTACTCCCAAGGGAATAACATTGGAAAGTTGTGTCCACTTCAGCACTGACATGTTACCATGGTATGTGGGCAGCTGGAAGGGAGCATGGCAACAAGGAAAGTTGCAAGTTGCTCAGGTAATTTTCCCTCAGGTGAGCAACCTCTGTATTTTAAATGATGACTTGGTGACAGTGAGAGTTCATTTGTAGTATATTAGCACCATAGTCTGACCAAGGTCCTGGGTTTTTCTCTTGGATCTTTTCTTCTCAGTTAAGTTACCAGCTATATAATTGTGCTTTGGCAACTCTCTAATTTATCTTTTTGAGTGCTGCATTTTTTAATATGTGAGGGAGACCCACTTAACCTTTCCTTAAAAAAAAAAAGTTTGATTTTATTCATCTCTTTTAAGGCTGTCTTATCTCCAAAGGGAGAGATAGAGATGAATCCTCCCAACCTTGCACCTCCTTACAACAGGGAAAAAGTTGCATTGTTGAAATTATTTCGCTTTTTGCATATTTATCTTTTAATTGTCAGTTGTGAGCCCACAACTGACACTCACATTCTGGGATTAGGGGATGGATGCAAATTTGGGTGCACCTTAGAACAGTGGTCTCCAACCTTAGAAACTTTAAGACTTGTGGACTTTAACTCCCAGAGTTCCTCAGCCAGCTTTGCTGGCTGAGGAATTCTGGGAGTTGAAGTCCACAAGTCTTAAAGTTGCCAAGGTTGGAGACCCCTGCCTTAGAAGATAGTTGGTCATAACAGGAGCTACCAAGCCACTACTAAAGAGCAGGAGGCAAGGCCATTGAGGATGTGTAGGATTTTTAACTTTCTATTTTCTCAGCTGTCTACTACAGCTTCTATAAAACAGACAAAGTTTGGAGCCTGACAAGAGAACCCTCCAGCTTAATATATTTAGCTCATGCAAGATATAACGACCGTCAGTGAGAACTACAAATTAAGAGAAGTCATTAACATGAAAGATTAAAAAATAAATATGGAAGGAAACAAAAATGCTAGGTCACCAATCTATATTTAGCTTTTAAAAGGCTACCTATAAGTAATGTATATTATTATTCAATACCAGGTTCATGGTGGTGAATTAGATTTTTTTTTTCTGGCAGGCTTCTGATCATTTCCAGCTGTATAATTGATAGGCTCAGCAAAACTTTCTCCATACTGAGGACAGAAGTACTATTGCTCAGTTGGTCAGGAGAGAGGGGTGGGATTTTTTTTCAAATTATTTTCAAGTAAGAACTCACCAGGTCTGCAAATTTCTACATAAATGGAGCATAACTAATTGAGTGGATTTAAAAAAAAAAACTGGCCAAATGCCAAATTGATAGATTTGTCCTCTAAAAGCAAGCTCTAAAATCAACCAAGGAAAGGAAAATGAATATTACTTGGCTTAATATCATGTGGAAATATATATTTGTCTATACTGTAAGCTTTTAAAATGCACAAATAGCTTAAGATGATGGGAATATTGTCTAATCTCCCAAAGTTCCATTGTCTTGCAGGATAAAGATGTCAAACATTCCAGCAGGTGTGTCTTTTGCCCTGAAGCTGTATAATTTCTCAGTGGATGAAGTTTCAGTAAAAATTCCATTGAGCCCAAATTGTTAACATGATGTTTCCTCTTATTGCTTGGAGATAAAGCATGAGGATTTTATGAGCATATAACAACAGCAATTATAATGAATAATTCTGTGCTGTCACATCTGTAGAAATGAGAGCCTATTTTATAGCACCTCATAAATATGCCACTGTTATTATGTGCCTGGAAATAAGGGTTTCATATGTGATGGTTTCACTCAATAATAAGAGGATGGAGCATTCCAATGTTGACAAGATGGCTAATTCATTCCTATTCTATTCTATTCTATTCTATTCTATTCTATTCTATTCTATTCTATTCTATTCTATTCTATTCTACTCTACTCTACTCTACTCTACTCTACTCTCCTCTACTCTACTCTACGCTTTGCAAATTCTCTACTCATTAGTTCTCCACTTACAACCACAATTGAGCCTGGAATCTTCCATCATTGAGTGAAGTGGTCATTAAGTGTGATGCCATATGACCACTTTGCTCAACAACCACAATCATAGTTGTTGTTGTTGTTATTATTATTATTATTATTATTATTATTATTATTATTATTATTATTATTATTATTATTATTATTATTATTATTATTATTATTATTATTATTATTATTATTATTATTATTATTTATTAAATTTGTATGCCGCCCAACTTCCAAGGGACTCTGGGCGGCTCACAACAATATAAAAAACCATTAAAAGAAACCATAATAAAAACAATTAAAAACAGTTAAAATAGAACTATCCCTAATAGTTTTCCCAGTTCGATGTTTAAGCAATTGTGGGAGTTGTTAAGTGAAGCATGGAGTTGCCTCAGGTGGTAGAGGACACCATAGGAGGCACACAGTACAGGGCCCATGGTACATGGAAAAGTACCATGGGCTGGGGGACCCAGGACAACTACTACAGAGCCCACCAGAGTGCAGAAAGCTGACACAAGACAGGAGGCCTGGTCCGGTTCCTACAGGGCCTACTGGCTCAGAAAGCTGCTGAGGCCATACAGTATGTCCAGGTGGCTACAGGGCCTGGCAGCACATGTAAATTGTTCCATTTACTGCTGTATTTTTCTGCAGCAGCTGATAGGGACACCCAACCAATTTGTGGTGTAGCCTTCCTTCCTACATATGGCGCCTTTCACTATTCTGCAAGCAGGCACTATTCTCACGCTCATACAGAAGACTCTGTTTTCAAATTGTGCGATTGGAAAAGGGACCTTCTGAATGATTGTAAGAATGGTGTAATGTCTCACAATTGTTTGGAAGGTTAAAAAATGGTTGGCACCTTTTCCAAATCATGCAAAGATAAGTGAAACAATTTAACCATGCTACTCTACCCTGTCGCCAACTCCGGCCTTCCAGTCTATAGCAGCTTTCTGTCAACAGTGAACCCTGTTGTCAGTCTGGATCTCCCAGGCTTGGAGGGAGGCAATTTTGTGAGCAAATTGCCAAGGACTCAAACGTGACCACAGGTTGCTGCAACAACCATAACTTTGGGTGCAGCTTGTAAGTGCCTTTATCCAGCACTTTTTGAAAGGTCACTGAACAAATGGTCATTCAGCAAGGACTACCTGTAACATTCAGATTGTCAGGGTTCCAAATAGCATCCAAAATTAAATCAGAGTCCGAGGCAAAGTGTTCCTCAAAGTTCCAAGTTATTAACAGAGCCATGTTGGCATGTCTGGGAGAAACCCGAATCTGAAGCCCCCGGGTTTCTCCACCCAGTTGAAAGTTCAAGCCCTTGTCCCCACACCCCCATCACGTTGACCAATTTTCAACTGCCAACTTGGCAGCATCCACCCATCTCCTTCCGTGCAGGTGCAGGAGTGCGAAGACAAAGGATGACCTTGACTATCTAGAAAGAATTTGTTATGGCTACATACAGACAGCCCTCATGCAATTCCCCCTCCCAAATTCCCACAGCAAAGAATACATATTAAAATAGTATAAAGTGTGGCAGGCCAAGGACCCCAACTAAAATGGCTTTGGCCTGACAGGCAGCCTCCCCTCAGGAAATGTCCGTGTCCTACAAGAAAAGAAAGGAAATAACATAGGGGTTAATACAGCATCCTTAACCACCCTTCCCCCCCCAGGGGGACCCTTTGGTTTGTCTGGATATTTGTCATGGAATTGTTTTACTAGCTTGTCAGCTTTCACATTCCAACTTTTTACCCAGGTAGATTCTGACAAAGGGTACCCCTTCCAATGGATTAGATATTGTAATTGATCCCTAAACATTCTGGAGTCTAGAATTTTCTTCACCTCATAGTGTGTTTCTCCTTGTATGACTACAGGGGTGGTGGAGGTTGGGTTTGTGGTCTTACGTTTGACCCAATCACTGGTTTTAACAAGCTGCAATGAAACACAGGGTGAATTTTCCCCAATATTCTAGGCAATTCAAGCTGAACTGTGACAGGGTTGATAATGTTGACTATTGGGAAAGGACCCAAGAATTTTGGCCCTAGCTTTTTGCCGGGCATTCTCAATCGGATATATTTAGTGGATAAGAAAACTTTATCCCCCACTCGGAAGGGGGGCTGGAGCGATCGGTGCTTGTCTGCTTGCTTCTTATAGGCTTCCGCCGCTTCAGCTAGTGCTTTCTTGGTGTTCTCCCATCCTTTTTTCAGCATCTCCATCCACTCCATCAGGGACATCGAAGTGGGGGTCTCTGTAGGTAGTTCAGGCATGGGAACGAATTCCATGCCACTGGTAATCTGAAAAGGAGTTAGTCCAGTGCTGCTGTGGACAGCGTTGTTATACGCTACTTCTGCAAAAGGCAGCAGCTCTGACCAATTGTCTTGCTGGTAATCTACATAACAACGGATGTATTGTTCGACCATTGCGTTCTCACGTTCCACTGCTCCATTTGTACTCAGATGAAAAGCCGAGCTGAGTCCTTGTGGGGATCTGATGGCTCTCAGGAACTCCCTCTAGAACTTGGTGAATGCCTCGGTTGGAGATGACTCTTTTTGGGACACCATGTAGGCAGTAGATGTGCTTGAGAAACAGTTTTGCTAGTTTCCTGGCCGACGGTAGACCTGAGCAAGCAATGAAATGGGCTTGCTTGGAAAACAAGTCAATGACTGTCCAAATCACCTTATTTCCATTGCTGTCTGGGAGTTCCACGATGAAGTCCATGGCGATCTCCTCCCAGGGTTTGCTGGGGTTGGCCACTTGCTGTAGTAGTCCAGGCGGCTTTCCTGGCTGATTTTTCCTGGTTGTGCATGTGGCACAGCTCTTTACGTAGTCTTCCACTTCAGTTTTCATCTTAGGCCACCAAAACTGTCGCCGGGCTAGGTGAAGAGTTTTTAGGAATCCAAAGTGTCCTCCCAGTTTGGAGTCGTGACTTCGTTGGAGTACTTCCAACCTCAAGCTGGCAGGTACGTATAATTTGGACCCCTTCCAAGCCAAGCCTTCTCTCATTGTCAAGATCTCCTTGTTGTCGCTGAGCCAGAGATAGCCAGGCAGGGCTGCCTTCAGCGTTGTGGTCCATTTGTCCTGGCTAGGAGCACTTGGTCGTCTGGCTTGGCCTCGGGTGAGGATTTGTGCTGCCGTCTCCCCCTGTGAAGGGGGAATGATGGAGTGGACTTCTTGTTCCTTCTGGCTGTCATATTGTGGCTTTCTAAATAAAGCGTCAGCCAGTAAATTCTTCCCAGCTGGGATGTGTTCAGTTCAAATTTGAATCTTCTGAAGTATTGTGCCCAGCGTACTTGTTTTGGTGAGAGCTTCCTGGGGGTTTTCAAGGCTTCGAGGTTCTTATGATCTGTCCATACCTGAACGGTACCTTGCCCCCCTCTAGGAATTGTCTCCAAGTGAACAGCGCCCAACGAACTGCATAGGCTTCTTTCTCCCAAATGGCCCATCTCCTCTCGGTGGCCATGAGCTTTTTCAAAACATAAGCGCACAGCAGGGGTTGGCCCTTTTCATGTCTCTGCAACAGCACTGCTGCTACCGCTACGTCGCTGGCGTCAGACTGAATTATGAACTGCCGTTCTGGGTCAGGGTATTGCAGGATCGGTTCTTGGGAAAGAGTCGCTTCAGCCTTCGAATGCTTTTTGGCATTCCATTGTTCACCCAATCGGCTGGTTAGGCTTTGGTTTTGTGGGCGATGGGCCTGTCTTTAGCAGCTCGGTCAGTGGCAGTGCCACCTCTGCAAAAGCTGGGATGAACTGCCGATAGAAGTTTGCAAAGCCCAAAAAGCTTTGTAGTTGCTTGTGAGTGCGTGGGGGCTGCCAGTCTAGCACTGCTTTCACTTTCCCTGGATCCATCTCTATTCCTTTGCTGGAGATGCGATATCTCAGGTAGTCTAGGGAGGTCTGGTGGAATTCGCATTTTAAGAGTTTTGCGTACAGCTTGGTGGCTAGAAGTTTTTCTAAGACTTGCCGCACTAGTTTCATGTGCTCCTCTATGGTCTCGCTAAAGATGAGAATGTCTTCCAAATAAACGAGTACCCCCTTGTATAGGTGTGGGTGGAGTACTTCGTTTATGAATTGCATGAAGACCGTGAGGGCCCCTTGTAGTCCAAAGGGCATCACTCTGAATTGGAAGCTTCCCAAGGGGCAGTTAAAGGCAGTCTTCCACTCATCCCCCTCCCTAATGCGTATGCGGTAGTATGCTTCCCTCAAATCCAGCTTGGTGAATATCTTGCCTTTGGACAAGTGGTTCAGCAAGTCTTTCATGAGAGGGAGGGGGTACATGTTTTGCACACACACGGCGTTGATCCCACGGAAGTCCACGCACAGCCTGACCCCCCACCATCTTTCTTCTCCTTGAAGAGCACTGGGGCTGCAACCCTTGATTTTGCCGGCTGGATGAAACCCCACTCTAGATTGGCATCGATGTATCTCCTTAGTTCCTCCAATTCTTTGGGGGTCATTGAGTACATCTTAGGTTTTGGGAGCGTGGCCCCCGGTTCAAACTCTATTGCGCAGTCCGTGGGCCGGTGAGGAGGGAGATAGTTGCAGTCTTCCTCACTGAAGACCCCTCAAGGTCTCTGTATTCTACCGGCACCTGCTGGGCGTCTGGGAGTTTGGCCTCGACTGCAGGGGCTGCTGGCTGAGGCCGGCCCGGGCCGATGGGTTCTGGCCCCTTCAGTCGGCTCTTCTTCTCTTTAGGGAGTAGCGGCCCGACGCTCATGGTTAGCTTTCGGTAGCCGTCTTCCCACTTTATGGTGGAAGTCCATTTGTTGAGCCACGCAAGCCCCAATATGATCGTTTCTGACATCTTTGGGGCGACTATGAATCAGATGAGTTCGTGGTGGCGCCCTATTTCCAAATCCACCAATTTGGTGAGGTGTGTGGCGGGGACCCCCCCAATCAACGATCCATCCACGTTGGAAGTGGATGGGATTGGCTAAGGCCCTAGTGCAGATCCCTAGCTTCTCTACCACGGATTTGCTGATTAACATCATGAGCAGCCCGTGTCTACGATCACCTCTACCTCTCCTTCCTCCCCTGTCTCTGGCACCGTAATTTTCGCTTTGATGACAAAAGGGCGGACGGCTTCACTCACCATTGGGTTGTCTTCACCGCTGCCTTCTCCACTGGAGTGCGGAGGGTCTTCCTCTCCTGGCGACGCCTCGGCTTTGTCAGATGGGGGAGGGGATTCTTCTGCTTGTTGGGCCAGGTGACTCCTCTCCAGTGGCTTCGGGGGCTTCTTCTGGGTTCCCGCGGCTGGCCAGGTCCTCGGTTGTGGGACTGGGGCTGGGGCTGGCGCTAAGCATTCCGAAGCTTGATGGCCGGTTTGGCCGCACCTATAGCACTTTACTGCTCTCATTACTTCAGGGGCCGGGGTCGCGGCTTGCTTCGTTTGGGATCGGTGACCCAAAGGTCTCCTGGCTGGCTTTTCGGCTGGAGGCTTCTTGGGGGCCCGGGTCACGTGATCCAGGATGATGGCCATGTTGTACCAGTCCTGGATCCTGTCCGGGACCCCCCCGGATGCTACAGGACTTCCTCAGTTCTGGGTCTAGGGCATCTCTAAACGTGTGCACCAAGAGCCGTTCAGGCCAGTCCCGCATCTTCCCTGCCGCCCTTCTGAATTCCCACACCAACTCCTTGGCTGGGCGGCCTGCCTGCTTCAGCCCCTTAATCTGCTCCTCAGCTTCCACTTGTTGAGCCGCGTTGTTAAAACAGACCCGCATCAGCCGGACGAACTTGTCAGCGTCTTCGAGTTCTGGGGCCGCTTCATCGTGCAGTTCTGCCACCCACTCTGCTGCTTCCCCTCGTTCATCCCCTCGGTTATCGCATCAATCAGTTCTCGGTCCAACTGGAATTGGGTCCCAAACTGATTGATTTATACCCAGACCTGATGTAGGAAGTAGGCCAGCTTCCTGGGATCCCCATCGAACGTGGCCCGGAACCGAGGGGGCTGCGCTGGGGCTGGCTGGGCAGCGGCTTGCACTTGTGCGGCCGGTGGGATGATCACTTGCAGTTGGGGGCCTCCCAGTTGTGGCCCCACCAGTTCCAATGGCTGGGCAGCATCGTCAGTGGGGAGGTGTCCCTGCTGCTGCGGCTGGGCTTGTGCAGCCGGAACTGACATCACAGGAGGCTGCGCTGCACCGAACATCAGCACGGGGTTCGGTGGCTGCCGGGTCCCCAGAGCCCATTGGCACTGTGCCCATCCCATGCCTGGGAAGAAAGCCCACCCTGCTGGGGCCTGCCTCAGCTGTGTGAGACTGATGTTTGGTGGATGGCCTGGGGTCGGCAATCCCCACGAGCCCTGCTGCCAGGCCAGTGGGCTCCCGAGCCCGGGCCATTGGGTCATCTGCGCTTTGGGGTAGAGGGTTGCTCACATAGGCTTCACCCCGGTGGATAGACTCGCAGGGGTCTCACTAATCGCAGTGTGGAATGAGGCCGAGTCTCCGCTCAAAGGGGCCAGTGAGTTCCTCTTTGGGAAGGAGAACGTTGGCTGGGCCAAGTTCCATCTTGCGGCCTCGGGTCCTGAAGGGCAATTGGTCCAACTTACGCTTAGTCATCCAAACTGGTTGGGGAGTTCCATCAGCGATTGGCTGCACGACAGTGGCTGGGATCCCTCACCTTCGGAGCATCCGGTCGGCGTAAGCTTCTGCTGTCTCCACTCGCTGATCCCGCACCCAGGTGTGGTTCCCACAGCTGCTCGGTGGGAGAGCTCAGCCCCCCTGCTGCGCCTTGGGAGGTCCGCTCTTGCTGAGAGAGGCGCTCAGGGGTCGGCTGTTTGTGCCGAGTCCCCAACTGGCATTCCCTCTCCACAGTCTCTTTGGCTTTAACCACGGCTTTGGAAGGAACGTGGAGGGTCTCGATGTGAATACGCGATCCGTCCTCTACTTGCTTCCCCGTGGCATGCTTTTCTTCCTCCATCTTCCCTGAGTCTTTACACCACCCGTTGCCAGGTTGGCATTGGGGCTCAGGATCCCGAACAACGCCCCGAGGATTTGGGGTAGCTGGGTGAGTTTTAAGGTAGATTCGGGTTAGTGTCAGGATTCCAAATAGCATCAAAAATTAAATCAGAGTCCGAGGCAAAGTGTTCCTCAAAGTTCCAAGTTATTAACAGAGCCATGTTGGCACGTCTGGGAGAAACCCGAATCTGAAGCCCCCGGGTTTCTCCACCCAGTTGAAAGTTCAAGCCCTTGTCCCCACACCCCCAAGTCCATCACATTGACCAATCTTCAACTGCCAACTTGGCAGCATCCACCCATCTCCTTCCGTGCAGGTGCAGGAGTGCGAAGACAAAGGATGACCTTGACTATCTAGAAAGAATTTGTTATGGCTACATACAGACAGCCCTCATGCAATTCCCCCTCCCAAATTCCCACAGCAAAGAATACATATTAAAATAGTATAAAGTGTGGCAGGCCAAGGACCCCAACTAAAATGGCTTCAGCCTGACACAGATGTTAGGCCAATATTTTCAGCTACAGACTAGGAAACAGAAAACAGGAAGAATCTGACAAAAGTTATACAATAACATATAAAGAGGATAGAGAGCCGGTTTGGTCTGGTGGTTAGGCTAGAAATCAGGAGAGTGTGAGTTCTAATCCCACCTACCTTAGCCATGAAAGCCAACTAGGTGATTTTATGCCAGTCATTCTCTCTCAGCCCAACTCACTACACAGGATTGTTGTTGTGGGGAAAAGAGGACGAGGAAGGACTACTTAGGTATGTTCACCATTTTGAGTTATTTATAAAAAATAATAAAGGGATAAAAAAATCTAAAGAAAGAAATTATTCAAAAAAAAATGGTGCCAGAACTTTTTTCCAACTAATGATCGGAAAATTATTTTAAATATAAGTACTTGAGAAAGTTATTCAATTTTTTAAAACATATATTTTAAGGCAAGCTTTTTGCACAGCTTTTTCAGAGAAAGCATTTAGTCATAATCAGAACTAATCTTTTTATACTGTATTTTGTAGAGAGTAATTACACTCAGGTATAGACATTGCAGACCACTTAAATATTAATCATGAATAGATAAAATTATATCCAATAAGTTACAGGTCAGTGAAAATCTATTCTAATTTAAATGAGCCTAAGTGGAGTCAGTGTGGTAATGAGACAGGCTGGAAACTTTGGAAAGTGTCAGAGGCCAACAATTGAATGATCTGTTTCTCCTCAGTTCTTTCCTAATTTGATATAGTTGAGGTATTGGCTCAGAAGACAGGATTGGAAGGACACACGCCCAGCCACGTCCCCTCCCCACATCAGCAAATGATCTGTCAAGTGACCCATGAACAAAATCAGGATTGAGTTGCCCTTTGAAATAAACCTATTTGAATGTTATTATCTCCAGAGCACCTTGTGTCTCTAATCTTGTGAAGGTTAGTATTCCATCCATCAGAGCAAGATTAGAAGCCCAGCTGATGGCTGTGTTTGACGATAACTGAATGCAGCAGTTGAGGCCAGAAGAAGGCAACTCATTACATCAGTCATTAAGAAGAAGAAGCTTAGGTAAACAAAGAGACTTTTGGGGAAAAGAAACCTCTCCAAACTCATCCTGTGGATCCCTGAATTCAGGGGTGGGATTCTACCGGTTCGGACCGGTTTGGGTGAACCGGATGCTCCGACGATCAGCTGGGAGCGAACCGGTTCTCTCCGACGATCAGTTGGGCCCGCCCACCCACCCCTGCGCTTTACTGACCTATATCTTCTCAGCTGATTCACGCGATCACCGAACTGGTTGTTAAACCGGCAGGATCCCACCACTGCCTGAATTCCCATGGCACACACACACCCCCAAAAAAACCTCAGATATCTCTGTCCCTGGAGATATTAAACTTCTGCAATAGTTTAACTAATTCAGAATATTACTCCTCTTTTCCAGTTAAAAATGTGCTGTTTGTCAGGCCCAGAATACTATGTCACCTAAACTCTGCTTGAAATGCTAGTGATTTTTAGGACTAATTGTAAGGCAGCAGGAAATGAGAAAAGACAATCTTTTAAAAAAAAAATCAAGCTTGAAAGATACACATATTCAGTATTTTCAATTAAAAAAATAAGGCAATTGATACAAAAGCATTTGGCTGATGTCTGCTGAAAACAGAGTTTGGTATTAACAGGAAAATCAAATACTGCGTGTTAATTTACAATTCGCTCTATGATGATAATTTGTATATGCATTTTAGGAAACTGATCAAGGTGAACCCTAAATTGCTGAACCTGTTCTTGGAATTTTTGGTCTTAAACCTTCAATCTTGAATTAAAGATGTGGATAAAATCAGCAGCTGCAGCTGTGTGGTGGCATCTAATGTACAAAAGTGAGGTGTGATGTTTGTTACTTTCTCAGAATAACCTTAAATGAATGGCATTCCTAAATATCATATTGATTAAAAAAAAAAGGTGAAAAGAGAGGTAATCCAAGGGATTAAAATACCTGTAGCTGAATCAGTTTGCTTTTGTAAATTGTTCATTGGACTCCTGGCAAACCCCAGCTTTCTTGTGTTCTGTCTATTCATACGAGAGACTGCAGATGCATATGACACACAAAGAAGGAAAAACCAACAGCCCTGGAAGTCACTGCCAATGAATGAGAGAGATCATTGGCCAGAAAACACTCGTGGGCCTGTGGAAGACTTTGGAAATGAATTTTGAATCTTCTTGTATTTCAGTTTGACTAAACTAGTCTGAAATGTTTTGAGAAACAGGTCAAGGCTTGTGTGCTTAGGTGTATTGTGCAATGCCACTTCAGGCCCATTATACTTTGCAGGCCCAAAGATATCAAAATGTAGGCTTTCGGGGGGGGGGGTGTCAGCTCTACTTGACACCCCCATCCCACATTAATTGATTCTTCCCATCAGGCAGTGGTTTTCAGTCTCTATGCTTCCAGTCTGGATATGCTTCCAGTCTAGAGATAAAACTCCAGATGATTCTTCACTTGGATCATACGGTATATCCCATTACTATTAGGGCAGGAACTAAGAACAGAAAATCCGGCAAGGGATTCTTCCTTACTTCTTTGCCTTTCTTGATTGAAATACTAACCTTCCTAGGATCTCCACCTGCATGCTCCACAATTTCCACCTGTTTCTTGCAAAAAGAATAAAGCATTTCCCTACTTCTTCTTTTCTCTCTACTATGAGAAGGTAATATTATATTATATGTAATATAATATATTACGTATTATATATGTAATATATAATATGCTCAGAGAAGCATATTTTTCCATTGATGTCTGTAAATATATTTTACTTGTTTTTGGAGATTAAGTACCAGAAGTGTAGGTACTGTTGATGGGCTTGGTTCTGCTGAAGTTTTTGCCTCTTGCACCCCATCACAGCGCAAGCATGGCCTGGCCACATCTTATTTTCTGTCGTGATCTTGTGACATTGTCTTCAGTCAGCCTAAGGCACCAGTGAGCCAGCCTTAAGTCAGGCTTGGCGATATTGGGGTTAATATTGTTCCCCCTTCTTTCATTTTGTACACATAACCTCAAAACAATACAATTTGTTAAGCTTGATCAACACATTACTTCGGATAGATAATGTTGATTACTTGGCTAGATGACTAGGAGCAGAAATAATGTAGGGATCGGCAGAAGGGCAGCAAAATTCATTCTGATCCAAGAACCTCAGCTCTGCAATTAGGAAAAGGTTTGTAGGCATTCGTGGATCCCAGTGAATTAACTGGGGAATTTCCCAGTGGAAAATTGCAGCCAGGATTATCTCAACATTTTCTGTCCAGTCGTTGCTTTCAGATGCTTCCAGTTCTTGTTATTTTGCACTTTTTTCTTCAGGACAGGGTGGTTAAGCAGTTTATTTTGCTACTGAGAGATCTTGGAAGAATTTTCAAGTCTCTCTACAATTTCAACAAATGGTTTCTCTGAAGATGCCCAATGTTAGATAGACTGCACAGCTTCACACTGTATGTAAGATACTAAATGATGAAAACCTCACCTTTTTGGGTGGGGGAGGATATCCAGCCCTCTGATAAAAAAAATTACATTGGGGGAAGGTGTTAAAGATGCCCTTAGAACATCCCTAATCTGCAACATGAATTGATTAACTAAAATTAATTATTATTATTATTATTATTGTTATTATTATTATTATTATTATTATTATTATTATTATTATTATTATTATTATTATTATTATTATTATTAGTCACAAATATCATTGACTGGTGCTGATGGTTGATACGGGTTGCTGCCAACGTCCTAGGTATCAACCAAGTATCTTCTTAAGATATATGATGTTCCGAGTCGTGCAGTCTTTTGCAGTTCCGCTGGTGTTATTGCAGGCAGCTGCAATTTCTTGATGTGTTTTGTAATATTCTTGGACATGGTACCAAGTGACCCGATGACAATGGGTATCGCGGTTACATGTTTCATCCATACCCTTGTATTTTCGATGGCCAGGTCGCGATATTTCGTAATTTTTTCCAGTTCTTTTTCTTCGACTCTGGCATCTCCTGGTACAGCGATATCAATAAACTGTATGCTTCAGCCCTCGCCAACCATGATGTCTGGCGTGTTGTGTTCCAAATGACGATAGGTCTGTATTCGAAAGTCCCACAAGATCTTCACCTTCTCATTTTTGCTAACTTTTTACACTTTGTGCTCCCATGACTTTTTGGATACAGGTAAGTCATATTTTTTTACATAATGACCAGTGGATTAATTTAGCAACTCGGTCGTGTCTAGCTTTGTAATCAGTTTGTGCAATTTTGTTGCATTCATATATTAAATGTGAAACAGTTTTGACTTTGTCATTGCATAGTCGGCAGTTTGGATTGTCAGTGGATTTTTGTATCTTTGCTTTCATGGCATTAGTTTGTAGTGCTTGTTCTTGAGCAGCGAGTATTAAACCTTCCGTTTCTTTTTTGATGGTTCCCATCTTAAGCCATGTCCATGTAAGGTTGTCATCACATTTTCCTTCAATGTTTTTCAAGTGTTGTCCATGCAAAGCATTGGTTTTCCATCTATTTAATCTGTCATCCAGCTCTTTTTCCTTATATTTTGCCTTTGTTTCTGTTGTTTTTATAATGTTCTCCGTTTTCACAGCCGGCAGCAATTTTTCTGTACTTTGGTTCACATAATCATTCAAACTTCGTTTTTCTTCTTCTACAGTTTGATGGATTTGCAATAGCCCTCTGCCTCCTATTTTTCTTGGCAGGTATAACCTGTCGATGTCACTTCGTGGATATGTAAAGCGTGGTACATATTCAAACGTTTGCGCGTTTTCCGGTCCAGGTTTTCCAGTTCAGCCAAAGTCCAGCTGATGATTCCAGCTGAGTAGCGTATCACTGGAACTGCCCATGTATTAATGGCTTTAATTATTTTTCCAGTATTCAGCTTTGATTTTAATATTTTGCGAATAGTGTATCACTGGAACTGCCCATGTATTAATGGCTTTAATTATGTTTCCAGCATTCAGTTTTGATTTTAATATTTTGCGGACCCTCCTGATGTATTCCTTTTGTGTTGACGCTTTGACTTTTCCATTCAAGATGTTATCTGCTTCCAATATGCATAGGTATTTGTAACCGTCATCCTTTGCTAATACTTTCACTATGCTTCCATTTCCCAGTTCTATTCCTTATATTTTTTTTTATTTTTCCTTGCTGCATGGATAATATAGCACATTTTTCAAGTCCAAAGTTCATTTTGATGTTGCTGCTGAACAGTTGAACTGTGTTGAGTATTGATTTAAGTTCAGTGGGGCTTTTTGCATACATTTTTAAGTCATCCATGTATAGTAGATGGTTTATCTTGCCATGTTTGCTTGAGATTTGGTATCCCAGTTTTGTGTTTGATGATTATTGTCAGTGGAATTAATGTGCTGTTGAACAGTAGTGGTGAAAGTGAGTCCCCCTGGAAGATTCCTCGTCTGATGTTGACTTCACCAATGTTCTCCCCATTTGCTGTTAGAACTGTTTTCCATTTTTGCATATTTGCTTTCAAAAATGTACAGATATTTTTGCTGATTCCAAAGTTTTCCAGACAGGTGTTAATCCAGCTGTGGGGTAAATAGTCAAATGCCTTCTTGTAATCAATCCACGCCATATTTAAATTCATTTTTCTTCGTTTTGCATTTTTTAGTATCATTTTGTCAATGAGCAGCTGATCTTTTGTTCCTCTTGATTTTTTAAATTNTCTGATGTTGACTTCACCAATGTTCTACCCATTTGCTGTTAGAACTGTTTTCCATTTTTGTATATTTGCTTTCAAAAACGTACAGATATTTTTGCTGATTCCAAAGTTTTCCAGACAGGAATCCAGCTGTGGGGTAAAGAGTCAAATGCCTTCTTGTAATCAATCCATGCCATATTTAAATTCATTTTTCTTTATTTTGCATTTTTAGTACCATTTTGTCAATGAGCAGCTGATCTTTTGTTCCTCTTGATTTTTTATAATTCCCTTTTTGTTCTACTGGATACAAACAGTTTTCCATCAGATGATTGAATACTGAATTTGCCAGTATTCTTGTAACAAGTTTGAATGTTGTTGGCAGACAAGTAATTGGTCTATAGTTTCTTGCTTCTGTGCCCTTTTCTGGATCTTTCATTATTAAGTATGTTCAGCCAGCTGTTACCCATTCTTCGCTTGTTGCATTTTGAAGCATTTTATCAAATGGAATGGCCATGCGATGATGTAGGCTGGGCAGGTGTTTTAGCCAGTATCCATGCAATTCGTCCAGGCCAGGTGGACTCCAGTTCTTGACCTTCTTTTCTTGTTTTGCAAACATGTCAGTTGTTATTATAATGTTTTCCATTTTGTTTTGTGTTGTTTGTTGTTGAATATCTTTGATCCAGAAGGTAGTTTTGTTGTATTCCACTGGGTTTTCCCTCAGTTCTTTCCAAAAGTTCAAAGCTTTTTCTTTAC
>QLTV01000806.1:724073-750874 GCA_003457575.1 Thermophis baileyi
TCGGGTGCAGATGGGGGCCAATTGTTCAGCACAGACTTTTAAGCAAGAAGGAGATATCTTGTCTGGGCCTGGTGCTTTTCCTGGCTTCTGTCTGTGAAATAGATCTTGCACTTCCTTTTCTGTGATCACCAGGGGTTGTGAACCCAATGGGATGGGGTCAGTTGTAGGAGGTTCGGCTGTTGTTGGTATGTCTGGGATGGGGGTTGTGGAGATAGGTGGCTGTAGTTTTCTTTCAAACCTGCAGTATAACACATTCAGGTCCNACTTTTAAGCAAGAAGGAGTTATCTTGTCTGGGCCTGGAGCTTTTCCTGGCTTTGGTCTGTGAAATAGGTCTTGCACTTCCTTTTCTGTGATCACTAGGGGTGGTGAACCCAATGGGATGGAGTCAGTTGTAGGAGGCTTTGCTGTTGTTGGTATGTCTGGGATGGGGGTTGTGGAGATAGGTGGCTGTAGTTTTCTTTCAAACCTGCAGTATAACACATTCAGGTCCTCTGCCAGTTGTTGATTTCCTTCAGCTTGGGAAGGAAGTTTGCCGTAACCAGTGATATTTTTAAGAGTTTTCCACATGTTTGCTGGTTCATTTGTTGAGAACTGATTCCTTAGCTTTTCAGAGTAGCTTCTTAATGGGTAGCCATTAAGGTGCTCCAAGTGACAATATTCATAATTGTAGCATAGCAATTATTAAGGGATGGAGTTTCTATCTCTTATAATTTAGTGCTAGTGATCAGAGATGGAAGTACCACAATCCCATATAAGTGTATAGCAGGGCTATCAAACTCCTGGCCTGTAGCGAAGGGGAAAAAGTCCTGATACATCATGTGACGACGACGTGACGACGTGAGTTTGACACCCCTGGTGTATATCTATTAAACAGATACTAAACCACGATGATATGAGCACTCTATGGTTATAATTTGGCAGACCTAGTTGTGTGGACAAGCAGTGTTACCTGGTGGATCTTAAGAAGTATGTTTTTTCCTGTCTTGGTATCTGCCCTCTGGAGCAACCTCCCACCCCATCTCCAAGATAAGGATGGCCCCAACCTTACTTTCAGAAGGCTGTGAAGAACTGTCTCTTCCCCTAGATTTGGGGGCCAAGATGTTAGTATGTGGTATGATTAGGATGTATGTGTTTTGAGATTTTTAATTCTGAGACCTCTGTTTTGGTTTGACTGTGTTTTTTGCACAGCCCAGAGTTTCATTGGATAGCTGGACAGCCATATAAATCTGATAAATAGAAATAATTCAAATAAAATTATGGTTGTCCATCCACCTAGCAGCCACACATTTACACTTTATATCCTGCAGCAAGAGCTGTTTATTTCACTGAAGGTACAGAGTAAGAAGATCCTCTCCCACCTCCCCCACAATGTCACCTAGTGACATTTTTGTCTAGAGGTTGCTACAGAGGGGATATTTCAGTGAATAATTAGATAAACGTATTGGTTGGTCTTGGATCCTGAACTGCAGTGGACTATTTCAAAGAAATTGGGATATTTATAAAGTTGGCTTTGTCCAAATTGTTGTGTATTCTCACAAAGTCTGATGACTTATTTTGGCAATGCATAGGCTAGATAAGATACTGACAGTAGGATTGTGCATTTAAAAATACACAGGAAAGAGGAGTTACAACCAAAAGCTCTAGATTCCAAGAATGACTTTATCAATTTATACTGCTCAGTGTTTGTCAGGCCACAAAACTCAAGAAATACACATAGTGATTTTTCCAAGCAGGTTTCTTTATTGTTCCATGTCTACAGACAGAGTCTTGCCAAAGTAAAGCACTCTACTATCTACATCAAGCATATACTCTGAGAACTGTTAGAGAAGCGCAGTGTTCACTCTTTCTCTCACACAAGATATCTGGACTAAACTGCTTCTTACTCCTCTGGAATCCCTCCTGGGAATTCATCCCACTTCATTGTGTCACAGTTTTAGCAGTTTTTCTTTGGGGGAGGGATCTCTTTTCAATCATTTTGTATCTGTATGGCAGCAGCATCAAGAGAGCTCAGGGCTTTCAAGGATGACTGCGGAGAGTGACTCCTCATTGAGTAGTGCTCAGAGGTGGGTTCCTGCCGGTTCGGACCGGCTGTATAGAACCGGTAGCGGGAATTTTCCCCCGCTTGCCAAACCGGCAGCGATGGCTGGCTGGACACACCCCCAAACCAGCTCTCTCGGTGGCGCCATAGGCACCACCATCTTGTTTTTTGCTTCTGCACACACGCAGAAGCTGTTTTTTGCTTCTGCGCATGCGCAGAAGCTTGGTTTTTAGCACTGTGCATGCACGCACTCGTGCGGTGCGCCCACGTGGCGTGTGAGGAAGCAAACCAGCAGCGAGGTAAGTCAGAACCCACCCCTGGTAGTGCTGGTAACAACCCCACAACTGCAGGACCTCACAACCTTCCCCTGCATTTTTCCCCCGGCTGCTTATAAGGAGACAAGTCACCAACATTCGCCAGAAGGCAAAACCTCCAGCAACAGCTATTTCCAGATTCCTGGAAATGGAGGCAGGGAGAGGGACATTGCCCTGGCCATCATTACTGTCTTGTTCCAAGTTGCTGAGGGTAAAGAGCAGTCCTGAGCTTGGCTTTTCATTCAGAAATAAAAAGTGAGCAGCCGTTCAAGCAAGAGCTTAAAAATTGCATCTAACTGTGTATTTTTATACTCCCAATGACAGTGTTTCTCACCTTGACAACTTTAAGATGTGTGGACTTCAACTCCCAGAATTCCCCAGTCAGCCATGCTGACTTCCCCGTACTCCTCGATGCTGGCTGAGGAATTCTGGGTATTGAAGTTGCCAAGGTTGAGAAACACTGATCTTTTGACTTTTAAACATGTTGCCTTATATAATGTGCACAAGACTCATTTGAAACAAAGTGAGAATACTGATATATTTTAGTAATAAACTTCAAGAATGAAAATTTGCTCCTTACAGCATCTTCATCACATTTTCAAACTAATTATCCCAAAACTCAAGAAGGAGAAAGAGGAGGAAGAAGCATCAAAACCCTTTTCTGCTTCCATTTTTCAAAGATTCCTTGTAACGGATTGCATTGTGTCTCTGACATATGCCATTTTAATTTTTTTTTCCACCTTAGCCCCAGCTACAGAAAGAAATGAACCCATTATCTCAGAAGCAGAAACTGTTGCTGCAGATTTCATCCAATTCTATCAACTGTTCTTCTGAGCAAAATGTAAACACTTCTTTTCATACTTCTATCTTACTTGCATTTTTGCCAGCCGTCATCATCTACCCAGGGCTGTGCCTGCAGATATAATTTAATTATTCAGATCTCTTCAAAGGCAAAACTGTTACTGTTATTTTTTATTTCCCCATCACAGTAAATCATAAGAAGCTTCAGATTTCTGCAGGAAAATACTAATCAATCCACTTCAAAGCCATTGTCTTGTAAGATTGCCAAGATAAGAAATGCCACTTTTTACTGATAATTTACGCCATTGCCCTTCAATGGATATGTGAATGATCTCTCAAAATAATAATGTATTGTAAATCCGGATCAAATAACTTCTTACACAAATCGGTTATCCTAAATAGCAATAGCACTTAGACTTCTATACCGCTTCACAGTGCTTTACAGCCCTCTGCAAGCGGTTTACAGAGTCAACATATTGCCCCCAACAATCTGGGTCCTTATTTTACTGACCATGGAAGGCTGAGTCAACCTTGAGCCGGTGAGAATCGAACTGCCGAACTGCTGGCAGCTGGCAGCTGGCAGTCAGCAGAAGTAGCCTGCAGTACTGTATTCTAACCACTGCGCCACCATGGCTCTTATGCTCCAAATATCTGTTTCAGAGGACCCCAATGGAGGCATTTATCCTTAATGCAACGTTTTGTAGATTTGCATAGCAGAAGGAATATTGTGCCTCCTGCTTTCAAAAAGATTTCATTTTCCATTTTTCTTTTTGCCGAGTAGTCTAAAATGAGATTATGAAAATGGAAATCTGATTAAATAATTTACATTCATATCACAGGGTATAAAGTTGAGAGATAAAAATACACCAAGAATTTAAAAATAAGTCCATTGTTATATTCCACCACCCACTCTCTCTTTCAAGGGCCTGTCATTTTACAGATGGATTTCAATCACAATAAAGGAGGAAAGTGGATTATTTAGAGATGTCCTAATTAAGGCAACATTCAGCAAAAAAACCTGTCTGCCTTCTAGTGTCATTTTTTCATCAGATTCCTCCTCTCGTGCTTTGAGAATTTTGCAACAACCCATAATTATGACATGTCTTTAATGCAGATAACTGTAGTTGTTTTGGGAAATGCCATATACTGTCTTGGTAATGTCCATACCAAAAAAAAAATTCTTCACCAGGATAATTTTTATAGGTGGCATATACTGGGATTGAAGTAATGTCACAACCTGTGCTATTTGTTATATTTTAACCTTTACTTATATTTTTAAAATGGCACTGTACCTTTTCAATGATTATGTATCAGATTATGATTTAGAACCTATTTTCTCATCTTTTCATTAAAGAGATGTGGGCTTAAATTCCTGCTCAGCTATAAATTGTATTGTAAAAAAAGACTAGCTTTCAAGCAGTGAAGTTGATGAAACAGAATTATCCAATTCATATTTTGCCAGATTTAAAAATGCAGTCTTTCAGCAGACCAGATTCTAGGGCGGTGTGCAATAAAGATTTGATACTGACAACAAATACTGATCTTGAAGAAAACAAATAAAAATTACACAAAGACTGTTGAGATTCAGATTCAAACTAAACTGATGTCCAGGAAGATACAAGTGGGTATCTAGGATATGTCAGTAATCCTTAACTACGTGATAATGTAGTAGACTTCCAATAAAAAAAGATTAGAATTCTTTATTGGCCAAGTGTGATTGGACACACAAGGAATTTGTCTTTGGTGCATATGCTCTCAGTGTACATAAAAGGGAAAAAAAGGAAAAAGAAAAAAATGCATTCATCAAGAATCATAAGAAACATCACTTAGTGATAGTCATAGGTTACTAATAAGCAATCAAATCATACTAGGAAACAAACAGAACAATATAAATCGTAAAAATACAAGCAACATAGTTATAGTCATAAGTGGCAGGATATAGTAATAGGAAGGATGAGAAGAATAATAGTAACAGAGTCTTAGTAAATAGTTTGACAGTGTTGTGGGAATTAATTGTTTAGCAGAGTGATGGCATTCGGGGGGAAACTGTCCCTGTGTCAAAAAAATAAAAATAAAAAAATAAAAAAGATTACATATATAAATAAATAAGACACTAAGAAAGATCACTGCCCCAGTTGAAAAAGTATGAATATATAGATTTACTTAAAATGAGGAAAAAAAATGAGTAAGCTGGCATTGAACAGTTGTCCTTTTTCACAAAACTGTGTCAAAAAAATAGCAAACATCTCACGTATCTCCAATGTATTTTATCATGCCAATGCAACACAGATTTCAGATATTGCGTTAGAAAATACTTAAACAAGGATTTAATTAGTTGATTCAACATTTTTTGGTATTGCCTTCGAGTACTTCATCTGCCAGGACCAGTCCTTGCAGTGTTCTTGGTAAGATTTCACAAGTGTTTTGCCATTACCTCCTTCCTAGAGCTTGAGAGAATGACTGGCTGAAGGTCACCAAGCTGCTTCATGCCTAGAGCAGAATTAATATCTCAATCACCAGCTTCAATGTATCCCATCATTTTTGGTCAAATTAATCTCCAAAAGAATAATGTATCTTTTTTGTGAAGCTCTGATTTTATGTGCAATTTTAAATTTACTAAGTAACGTACATCATTTTTCAGGGTATGGTATGATTTTGTGTGTCCAAAATAGTTTCGGAATTGCTGTCATGCTGAGATTTATCATTTTTATGCCATTGAGGATTTTATGACCCATTGAGGGTTTGGTTCTTTCCCCTCTTCCCCTCTCTTTTCACACTATTAAGTTTTTTCCTGGAAATAGTCACAAACATTTACAGCTACCGGTAGTTAGGAATGAACCGTTTATATTAGGCAGATAAATATTTATAAATCTTTGCTGACCTCTTGGATCGAAAACGAAAGAGTATTGCTTTTATTCTTCATTGTTTTCCAATAAAACCAATTAGATTAGATTAGATTAGATTAGATTAATAGAGTTGGAAGGGACCTTGTAGATCATCTAGTCCCACCCCCTGCTCAAGCAGGAGTACCTACATCATTTCCGACAAATGGCAGTCCAATCTCCTCTTGAAAGTCTCAAGTGTTGGAGCTTTCACAACCTCCGAAGGCAAGCTGTTCCACTGGCTGATCGCTCTCACTGTCAGAAAGTTTCTCCTTATCTCCAGGTTGAATCTCTCCTTGGTCAGTTTCTATCCATTATTCCTTGTCTGGCCTTCAGATGCTTTGGAAAATAGCTTGAGCCCCTCCTCTCTGTGGCAGCCCCTCAAGTATTGGAACACTGCTATCATGTCTCCCCTGGTCCTTCTCTTCGCTAGACTAGCCATGCCCAGTTTTTGCAAAAGTATATTATATCAATATACTTTTGAGAAATGACCCTGAAATCCTATTTAACTTCCAAGTCTGAAACATCTTAAAGTTGCCAAATTAGAGTGTCTTACATATAGTACCCTAATACAGTAGAACCTCTGGTCACGACCATAATTCATTCCATAACTTTGGTCGCAATCCGATTTGGTTGTGACCCGAACCTAATTTTGGAAATTTGGCACTTACAAAAAAAATGGCACGGAAGGGGAAATCGGCCGGAAAAAAAAAAAAAGTGAATTTTTTGGTCGGAACCCGATTTGGTCGTGGTCAGAAGTGTTTGTGACCAGAGGTTCTACTGTACCCATGATGGCATTCCACAGGTATTCTCTTCCGGAGGAGAGAAGTAATTTATTGTTGCATTTGAGAGATTTGCAATTTGAAGTCTCAAGGAGGTAGAACGCTTTTATTAACTTGTCAGTTAATTTAGGACCCTTTTGACTGGAGAGAACAGTAAATTTGCTTCAAATAAATCAATGGGGTTTAAATTGTAAACAAGGGATGTGTGGAAATCTCCTCTGTTCAATACTGCTAATCTCCTTAGATCCCTCAGTGAATTTTTCACATGAATAAAATCTACTTTATGCAAAATGTATTTGTTTGCCAAGGGATGTCTATGATTTTATCTGGAAATATTTCTAATCAGAGATCTCCTCCATTCTCTCTTTCTGTCTTGCTTCTTTCAAAATGTCTCAGAGGTTTTGACAAGTTTGTTTTAGTAAAAAAGAAGAAAATGATACACTATTGACAGTTACACATAAAAAGAACGGGAAGGAAGAATGTCCGAAACAGATGTATAGGTCTAATTTAAATTTTGTTGCCAATGTCTCCATATGGTCATAATGAAAAGAACTGACACCAATATACTGTAGTAACTTCTTGGTTACTTTCAGCTGATTGTAGCCAAAGTTGGATATGCCTTTGAATAAATAAGGCAGTCACACTCTTGAAATAATAGTAACTTAATAGCTGGATCTATAGTCAGCCAAAATAGTTTCCAAAGGACAACTATTTTAATCTTTTGCAGACAAGTTTAGACTATTTTAAGTTCTTGTGTTTTCCCCTGGAAATGGACTGCCAGGAAAATACCGGACGTCTACATAGCTCATTGAAAACAAGTTATCTATACACAATGTCAGCGTTCCAAGTAATGCACCCATAAGAAGTAGAACTCTAATATTAATGTAATGAATATTGTTGTGAATCTTGATTATCATTTTACAAAGTTATTTGTACCCGGATGACACACTGTTTAATTGAAGATGGAATTATTATATTTAAAAAAAATTTTTTTTAAAAAAGTAGTAGAACTCTGAGGCAGGTAGACTCTTCAAAGAACAATTTTATTGGATACATCATATTGGCACCACTGGTGAAAGCCGACTCTGAAAGTTCCCGCTTTCACCTAATTAAAAAGTAAAGTTTCCCCTTTCCCCCAAGTCACTGATCACACTGTCCAATCAAGGTGCTGGCCGGTTGCTTGGTTACTTCACTCCTCCTCTGGCCAGCCATCTGTGGGAATGTCCTTGGTTCCCACAGGAAAACTTTTTGTTTTGGCTACAAAACCCCATATAGCTATTTCCCCCCTTCCTTGTCCCTTTTTCTGCTTTGTGGCAACCCTGAAGCCTCCAAGATGGCCTTAGCCAGGTTCACTTCAGGATTGAATACAACTTATACTCCTGTGTCTGTTTTTCTGTTTGTAACTTTTAAATTGGGCAAAATGACGGATTTAATGGATTTGCAAAGGAAGATGGACGCCCTGGACTTTATTTTTTGGGACATGTTACTTGGGGGCTTGACACGTGTCATACAGCAACAATTTTTGAAGCAAGGTATCTCAAGTTGTCTAATTTATAGAACGCTAGGACCCATTACTCAGGTGGGAATGTTGTGCCCACCACACGCATTACTCATGTTTGGGGAAAGTTGTAGCCACCACACTGCTGCAGTCAGCTGCAGTAACATGTTCCTTGATAGCTTCCCCCAAGTCAATGGGGAAGCCGGCAGGAAGTGTGAATTTGATCAAAATTGCTGACATTCCCTGCCAGCTTTCCAGAAGCAAAGTCTTGGTTTGTGGGTAGCTGGCAATGGGGAGGCTGCCTGGCAGGGAAGGTCACAAGTTACTTAGGTAAATTTTTCCCATCTGTGCAACTTCCCCAGCCCCTCTGTGTTCACCCAGCACAGGCCATTCTCATACAACCTGCACAATCTTTTAAGTTAGGCATGTAAATATCTGTGAAATGACACAATAGGTTACAGGATGTCTGTTCCCCCCCCCTAAGATTCAAAAGACTTAAAGATTCAAAAGAGTCTTATACGTAAAGTAGGTATACTGAATTTAAAAAAGAAAAGAGCTTTGATTGCCAATATAACTTTTTTGCTACTGTAAAAAATACTACAGGTTAAAATAGTGAAAATTTAACAACATACACACTTTTTGAATAGGAAAATATAATGCCATAAGTAGTCATTTTTATCTCCAGTTCTAAGATAAAAACATTATTATGGCCCAGCTTTTCTGTTCAGAACACTCTGCACAAATACAATGTGGTTGGCACCTTCAAAGGAAAAGCTCTTTAGTACTAACTTAAACCGGTTGGGAAACAAGCAGCTGTGGTGCTACATCTGGGAACGTTGGAAACTGTTTTAAGTAAAAAAAAATTATCTACTAGCAGCTGGTCTTTTCCTTTTCGGAAAAATGTTTTGTTGGTTCTTAAGGTGGCAATTGTCCTCCCCTCCCTCAAGAGGCCATTACTGGACCCAACTATTTTGGACAATTATTGTCCAGTTCCAATCTTCTCTTTGGAGGGAAGGTTCTGAAAAAGGTAGTTAAATGACAACTTTAGAGAACTTTGAAGCAACTGGATTATTGGGATCCTTTTAAATCAGGATTCAGGCCCAGGAATGGGGCCCAGCATTGATCACTCATCTAGATGACCTTTGGTGAATCAGGAGGGGGGTGATGTGTCTATCCTTGCTCTTCTTGACCTCCCACTGGCCTTCAATACTATCAATCAGGGTATCTTTCTGGATCAACTCCGGGGGCTGAAGGTTGGTGGTACTGTGCTGTACTATTTTTCTCCTTCCTCCTGGACCAGTTCCAATCATTATTGATGGGAGGCACTTGTGGCTAGTTATTGACCTTTGCACCAATATGGGTTTTGTACCAATTGCAGCCATTCCTGAACAGAGAAGCCCTGATCATAGTCTGATGCCCCGATCACCTCCCAATTGGACGATTGTATTGTGCTGTACAAGAGGCATCTGGCAGCTTCAACTGGTGCAAAGTTATAAAACTTTTCGGTCTTCGCAGGTCTCAAGTTGCACTGATTTTCTGGCCAAGATCAATTGAAACCCTTCATGTTATGGGGGTGGATTACATGGAAGACTATCTCTCCTCAGTTGTATCTACCCGTTCTGTGAGATCCAGCAGGAGAAGCATGCTCTGAGTCCCATTCATTAGAGCATTCTCCAGAGAAGACTCTTTTTCGTTGTGGTATCTGCCCTCCTTTCCCCCAAAGTCAAATTTTTCCCAACCATTCTTGCTTTTTGCATAGCTTTAAAACCTTGAAGTTCTGGGTTTGTGATATCTTGATTATGTTACTTTTATCTCGCTCCTCTGTTTTTCTCGTTTTTCTATCATGCTTTCATCTTGTTTTTTTTACTCTGTTATCTGCCGACAGTCATATGTTTGAAATGGTTGGTCATATGAATTGAATAAATAAATAATTTCTGCCACCATTACAGCTGATTACCCTAGATAATAAGCAAGCAGTCTGAACAGTTCCAATCCTATAAAATTTAGTATGAAATGTTTCTTAATTCATGCATAGTATTTATTCATGTCCCTAAAATCTTCCAGTAAAAATTAGGTGATATGGCTATGCCAATAGAAATAGCTTCTGGCACTGGGGCTAATGTCATGTCTCTATGAAGGAACTTAACAATTACATTAGCATCTATTTTTTTTAATGGTTACTTAAAAAACTAAATCCAATTTTATCCTCAGCTTTTGTTAGATTACACAGACGCCGATTTTGTGCCACAAACAGGATGCTTTGGGGGCAAAACGAAACCAACGTTGTAATAGAATTAGAAGGCAAAGGCAAGGTTCAATAGTGAAAAATGTGCCTTGCTAATTGTCAATGATCACTTTGAGTTGCTGCCTGCTGCCAAGCTGCTTCTTTTTAAAGGCGTGCAATCAATATTCTCAGAAACTCCATTTTCATGGTTTATAAATAAATATTCCTCCTCTTTTCTAAGAGGGAAAGAGAAAGCTAAAAATAAAGGTCAATATCAATTGTCAGGCTGATTTAGAGTATAATTATGGGGCTGGGAAAAAACAAATATGACATGCTGATAAAGCTGGTAATTAGGAGCAAAAACAAATAGTATATTAACCCTGCAAAAAAGAATTTGAAGGCATTGTGTGCCTGGGAAGGAAATGGAGTTACAGTGCTGACAATCCTTCTTTGAGGCCTGAACAAGCAAAATAGTATCAGTATCAATTAAAATTTGGGGTGTGTGTGTGAGACAGAGGAGAGAGGAGAGAGGAGAGAGGAGAGAGAGAGAGAGAGAGAGAGAGAGAGAGAGAGAGAGAGAGAGAGAGAGAGAGAGAGAAAATATAAAAATTATTTGTTTAAAAAGCATAGCAGGGAGATCCAGCTTTCTCATCCTTCCAAATGTAGGCGGAGATAAAGTTTCAAGTATGCCTGTTAAAGAATATTGATAACGTTACAAAAAAGAAAAAAAAGAAAAAAAAGAAAACAGTGTTCATCTAATATTTGTCAGCAACAAAATTTTCCACAGCAATCATAAATTCACAGTGGGTAAGCCATGGGTTTGCTTAACCATGGTATCTCAAATGAGCCATAATTTACCACAACATGCTAATCCATAAATTATATCTGACAAACCCCAGTGACTGTTTTTATGCAACATGCCAGGCAGGGGTGGGTTCTAACTTACCTCGCTGCTGGTTCGCTTCCTCCCACGTCGCGTGGGCGCGCCTCGTGGGTACGCGCATGCGCAGTGCCAAAAAAATCTGAAAAAAATAAATTATATTTATCCGGTTCGGTGACGTCATTGTGATGTCACCAGTGGGCCGCTACCAGTTCAGGAGAACCAGTCCGAACCGGGAGGAACCCACCCCTGATGCCAGGTCTGTTTGCACAGAGAGACCATTTTAAAGTTCAGTGGAATAGACCAAGGTCCAAAAACACAGTTTTAAAAAAAAATAACCAACTTGATTAAACAACCCCCTGCTATTTTCTGTAGATTTTGACATTTCAGCAGGGACATTGGTGCACAGAAAGAGGAAAGGTCAGTGTTTGATGGGGCCAAGTTGATGGGATGGCATCTTGCCTCCTCAACAAATGCAGCTTGGCTACAGAGTTAAAACTTCATCAAATAGACTACAGTAAGATTTTTTTTAAGTGCTGATCCGCTTGAGGATTAAAGGCTCCCCTTGGAGCTGAAGCCAATTAATGTAAGGAGGCAAAGTTGGAGGACTGATCAGATTAAGGAAAGCAGAACAGCACACTGACATTGCAATCACAATTCTGACAAAATCCTAACACCACCGCCGCCCCCCCCCCATTATTTTGGGATACACATTCTCCAGCAAAACAACCAGTGCTGAGAAACCTACAAAAGTCCCAATATTTTGCATTATATTTCACCATATTGCCTTGCCCAACACAAAATTCAATGCCTCTTTTTCATCCCTCTCCTCTTCATCCCTGGTACAACTGGAGCAGATGTTTCCAATTTTCAAAATCAAGACAGACAAATACAGATGGATCCCAGGGGTGGGTTCCACTTACCTTCCCCACCGGTTCACATCGTGACGTTTTGCGTGTGCGCGATCGCTCCGCTTGCGCACACGCGCGCGTTCCCTCACGCAATTTTGCTTCTGCACATGCTCAGTAGCTGCAATCAGCCCGAAACACAGTTGAGGAGCTGATCAGCTGTGCTTCGGGCGAAGGAATAAAGGTCAGTATAAACCCGGGGGCGGGTGGGACGGCCCTTTTTCAAGCAGCAGAAGAGGAAAAACCTTCCAAACAGTAAAAAATTCACAAAAAATTCACAAAAAAAGATGGCGGCGCCCACGAACAGGCACCGGCCAATCCACTTCAGTGACGTCACCAGTGGGTTGCTACCGGTTCAGGCGATCCGGTCTGAACCGGGAGGAACCCACCCCTGATGGATCCCCTCCATCTTGCCACATCAGACAACTCAGACCTGAGACTCGGAGTGGCCTATTTGCCACACAGTTGTGCAAAATGCTCTACTTGTGAGTTGTCTCCCTATCCCATCTGCTCAAGTGTGGGAAGCCTGCCACTTATACCTGCTGTGTTAGCTCCCAGAGCTATTATGCCATTTGCTCTACCAACCCACAAGCAAAAACCCACCTCATGGGAAAGGAGAAATATGTGGGGGTGATCATTTGTCATATGCTGCCCCCATGGTCCTCCAGAAGATTCCCACACATAACAAATAGAAGGAAGGACAATTTTATTCCTCAGCATGAAGTGTCTAGTGCTTGCTATGGAAGCAAAATTCTAGATTTTGTGTTCTGGAATATCCTACCGCTGACAATAATTTATTGAAAAAAAATTATCTGTGGGTTATACTTGAACCAGAGACCAGGACTCATTACATTGAAGCACAAGTTGGTTTACTTCAGCCATAATCAGAGGTGGGATTCAGCAGGTTCTGACCAGTTCTGGAGAACCGGTAGTGGAAATTTTGAGTAGTTCAGAGAACCGGTAAATACCACCTCTGACTGGCCCTGCCCCCATCTATTCTCTGCCTCCCGAGTCCCAGCTAATCGGGAGGAAATGGGGATTTTGCAGTAACCTTCCCCTGCCACGCCCGCCAAGCCACGCCCACCAAGCCATGCCCACAGAACCAGTAGTAAAAAAAATTGAATCCCACCACTGGAATGGTGAAAGATGCTAAGAAATAGTTATGTGGCATTTCACAGCTTTACTAGCATTGCTGAAAATTGTTTCAAAGCTAAGCTTCTTAAAAGAGTCCCAAAAAGAAACTACTGTAAATATTTAGTAAAAGGACTAACAAAGTAGCAGACAAAAACCAAGAAGTCTATTTTATTTTATTAAATAAAATCATTTTTTTTAAATGTGGCCCATCTTTCCTGTAAGGTGACTCACAAGAAGTTGCAATTTAAAAGGGAGGGGCAATGAATTATCTGGTCTGGAAACAAGATAAATGTACCAACAACAATTTTAGAGCTATCTGATCCTCACCATTGACTCCCTGCTGACACTGCTAGATTTGAACAAAGTGTAGTTTTATAATTAATTTTAAGGCAGTTTTAGGTTGTTTCTGTTTTAGCAAAGTCAGAAAACAAAGAAGGCTCAAGCAAAGAATGGAAAGCAATTAAAATAAATCAAAAGCCAAAAAGTTATGTAAGTCATTCTGCAGTGTGCTAATTTTTTTAGAATTACTTATCACCGTCAAACTGTTTTAACAGACTGCTGATGGATTTAGGCATTTCCTGTCATGGTTCTTCACTGTAATCTCTGTGATTCCTACTCATGAGTTGTTTACCTTTGCAGAGACCAATCAGAAGCTGACAAAACTATTGGGGGGGGGAAGTCCTGCCTCCCAACACAGTGCATTGAAAAAAAAGGGTGGGACTAATTGTGCAGGCATTGTCACCATCTTGACTTTTTTTCCCCCCTGCCTCTCCCCCTGGACACTTTTAGCGCCTGATGAATCTCTTCAGTTTGTTATCCATCAACATAGTATTAGCATTGATTAGTATTGATCTTTAGCTGATGGTCCTTTTGCTTTCCTTTTGCCCTTCCTTTTTCTTTTCATTCTTTTTTTTTTAATTGAATCTTCTTTAAACTCTTTAAAAAAAAATAGTCTTCTCATTGCAGACTAATCTTTGAGTTTTGGACTCCAGGGTCCAATTTCACAAGCAACAGCATTATAGCTGTTGTATCTTTTTTGCTTTAGGAAAGGTCACACAGTTGGACCCTGGTAGCCACTGCCGAGACATTTGTCAAACAGGCTCATTGTAATTGTGTGTTCCATTTGCAAGGCACAGCTTGTTACTTTAAGGATAGTACATGCTGGAATTATTGTAGCCCTTTCTCTTCTTCAAAGTTTCTATCGTGTCCCTAAAATTATCTGGTTACTCTCTTGTCTCCTTGAAAGATTACTCAAATCTCTTTGCTGTGTCATTATACGGCTTTGGGAGCTTCTGTGGGTCCTTTGCCATTGCAATTCCATGCAGGGTAGGAAGGGAAAATAAAAGAGATGGTTGTTTTTTTGAATTTTTGTTCCACCAGTCATGTGTTCCTCTTTATACTGGCTTTCTTCGACTTCTCTACTGATAATTCTGTCTTTTGTTGAACTATGCAATTGAATTAGTTTTCTAGACTCAGAAGTTGAACTCAGAAAGAGAGATTTGAGATAGATCCCCCATAACATCTACTTCTCCATACTATCATCTTCAGGGGTGGGTTCTAACTTACCTCGCTGCCGATTCGCTGTCGGTTCGCTTCCTCCCGTGCCGCGTGGGTGTGCCTCGTGGGTGCGCGTGCACAGAAGAAAAAAAAACCTGGAAAAATATTCCCCCCAAAGAAAAATTCAAAAAAAAAATTCAAAAAAAAGATGGTGGCGCCCACAGACCGGCACCGACTGAACCAGATCCATGACGTCATCGTGATGTCACCAGTGGGTCGCTACCGGTTCGGGCGAACTGGTCCGAACTGGGAGGAACCCACCTCTGATCATCTTATACATCAAGATAGTCAAAACTGAGGCCTTTTCTTTCCCCATTCTCAAGTTTAGAATATAGAATAACAGAGATAGCCTGCTATCCCCCAGAAAACTCAAGTCCCTGGCAACTGAGGTCACTTAACAACCCTAGAACAACAACTGAATGAAAAACTGCTGGTGGCCTTCTACCGCTGCACCATAGAGAGTATTTTAACTTACTGCATCTGTGTATGGTTTGCCAATTGCACAGTGGCAGATAGGACAGCACTCCAGAGGGTAAACATCATTGCCCAGAGGATCATTGGTTGCCCTCTCCCCTCTTTGGAAGAGCTTTATAGCTCCTGCTGTCTTAAGAAAGTTCAGAACATTCTTAAAGATCCATCTCATCCTGGGCACTCTTTTTTTGAACTAGTACCATCTGGCAGACGGTACAGGATAATAAAAACAAGGACAAATAGGCTGAAAAACAGCTTCTATCCCAGGGCAATAACCATATTGAATTCTATGGTATAGTGCAATATCGGGTTTTCAATTTCAATTATATAGAATGTAAAGGATGTATGTTTTGTGTTTTTATTTTTATACTTATAATGTACATTGAAGACGGCATTTAATTTTGTTGTACCATGTGCAATGACAATAAAGTAAACTAAACTAAACTAGAAACAAATACAGAGTCGGAAAAAACATCAGAATGAAAAGCCAAGATCTCAGATTTTGAACAGAACAGAATAACAGAGTTGGAAGGGACCTTGGAGGTATTCTAGTCTAGTCCCCTGCTTAAGCAGGAGACCCTATGCTATTCCAGACAAATGCCTGTCCAATCTCTTCTTAAAAACCTCCAATGATGGAGTACCCACAATTTCTGAAGGCAAAAGCCATTCCACTGGTTTATTGTTCTCACTGTTAGAAAATTTCTCCTTAGTTCTAGGTTGGATCTCTCGTTCATAAATTTCCATCCATTACTTCTTGTCTTGCCCTCAGGTGCTTTGGAGAAAGTGACAGCTCCTCAAATATTGGAAAACAGCTTTTCTTACCTAAGTGTAAAACCACACTTGTCTCACCAGTGAATTGCATTTTGTTGGATAGGGTCCAACAAATCTGCCTAGATTCTGCTGGATCTTGAGCCTATCTTCTAAAGTGTTCGCTTATTCCCCCCAGCTTGGTGCATCTGCAAATTTGATGTTCTTCTTCTGTTCCCTCATCTTGATCATTTATGAAGATGTTGAAGAGTACTAAGTATTGAGTCTAAGACAGAAGCTTAATGTACACCAGTGCATACTTCTCTCCATGAAGATGTAGTTCCATTGAAGATTATATGTTGAGTGCAGTTGGTCAGCCAGTTGTGAATCTAATTTGGTGATGATGCTGTCTATCCCACATTTTTCTATCTTACCAAGAAGTTTCAACCACAACAATACACGAGCACACAATAGATACAAACTTATGGTAAACCGCTCCAAACTCGATTGCAGAAAATACGAGTTCAGTAACAGAGTTGTCAATGCCTGGAATGCACTACCTGACTCTGTCGTTTCTTCCCCAAACCCCCAAAACTTTAACCTTAGACTGTCTACTGTCGACCTCACCCCATTCCTAAGAGGCCTTTAAGGGGTGTGCATAAGCGCACCAGCGTGCCTACCGTCCCTGTCCTAATGTTCCCTTTTATTCGTATCCATTTTATGTATTCAACATTATGTTTTTATATCTGTTATCTAATACATGCCTGACGAAATAAATAAATAAAAATAAATAAATAAAATAAATAAGTGGTTTGCAGTCTACTTTGTCAAATGCCTTACTGAAGTCCAAGTATATTATGTCCACAGCATTTCAATAGTCCGCTAATCTAGTCACATTATGAAAGAATGCAGTAAGATTTATCTGGCATGATCTGCTTTTGACAAAGCCATGTTGGCTTCTAGTAATAGTTTTGCTTGCTTGTACGTGTTCACAGATCCCTTGCTTGATTTATCTTTTCTAGGATCTTGCCAGGTATTGATGTCAGGCTGATTGGTCTGTAGTTTCCTGGATCTATTTCCCCCCGCCCTTTTTTTTTTTTTTTGAAAAAAAAATGGATCCAGGAAACTACAGTAAAAGTTATCTTTTTTTAAGTAAAAGTCATCTGGTTGCAAGGAATTTCACTCCCCAAATCCAGTTCATTCTATGCATCATCGTGCGACCTGCTTATTCCTTACCTAGCAGAGCTCATGCTGATTTCTCTGTCCCTGACAATTATTCCTTGGATGCCTCCTGGGCCAAACCAACTTCTAATCCATTGACTTGTTCCTGAATGGAAAATCTTTAAAGAACAAAGAACATAGATCTACTGCTCAACTGTATACCACAGTCAGAATCCTTCCAGTGATAACATACTGCATTATTGGAGCAGAGCAGAAAATTGGACAGCTTCACACTCATGTATACTCTTTCCTTTTCATATTACCAACTATCAAGGATGTATAGTGAATATTATTTTTTTCTAGAAGAAAATACTCCTGTTTCTATCTGATTTGCTAGAAGAAAAGAGCCTGGTTTTCCAAATAGAAACAATACTGTTTGCCAAGCTGAAATCAGATATGAGTTATTATGTAGCTGACTTAGCAGCCAAAATTATAGTGTCTTCCACTGCCCTCTGTCAGCATATCTGGCTTTGTTCCACTGACTGATGCTGAGTGATGTAAGGCTAAAACTAAAGATCTTCTCTCTGATGAGGATGAATTATTCAACAGCTAGACTTATGAGAACCTGAATATTAGTTGGATGTTTCTGTTTCTTCCTTGTTTTTGCAACGATTTGGATTTGCTATCATGTTGTTTATGTACTATCTGTGTGAGAAATAACTTTCATAGACTTCGGATCAATTATAAAAGTTCTCTTTTCATCCCTCATATAAGGGCACCAATAAATACTACCAGAGATGCCAATTTCCAGCTGTTGTTAAGATTGTCTATGTTTCTGGTACTTCTCCTATTTTTCCCCCCATAATCAGGGTCAGAACCCAACTACTGTTCATTTGATCTACCTTTGCATGTGCTTCCTACATTTTCCATTTTTCCAAGCATGGACACATGACAGCGCCCTCTCTGGTTCTGACCATCCTCAAGGAATTATTTCTTTGGATATGTTCATTTCAACATCCTCAGTTATGATGCCACCTGTGGTCCAGATGTGACACATCAATGAACTTAAGCTCTTCATGGTTTAAATGTCACTCTGTCCTGTCTAAAGCTGTCTCCAAGGCCAGATAGTCCAATTCTACATAGTTTGGTGCATAAACCAGGAGACACAACAGCTTATGTTACAAACCTGTCACTGTCATGTCGAAGATTCTCAGTCATTCAGGTAGAATTGTCTGGAAATTGAGTCATGGCAACTGGACTTATTTTCTTGTTGGTTTAAGACGTTTTGCTGCCCATCAAAGTATCTTCTTCAGACTGAACAAGTTGGTTAGTGGAATATGAGAAGTCAGTGTCATGTTAACAAGTTATCCATCTTCATTCTGGCAGCCGTTCTACTAGAAGTAATAACTTCCTGACTGTCCAGCTCAACCATAGAAGGATTGATGACTATTGATGAATGGAATTTACATCCATCAGTAATATCCTTCACTGGGTCAGTTTATCTGCCTTCCCCTTTTTGTGGGACAGTACTCTATCTCTTAACAACATAGGTCAAATATATTTGGCTATCCAGTGGCTTTGTAATAGCAAATCAACATAGTTGTCATTACTTATTCAGCAGAACAAAGCCTTTTCAAGTTAATTCAGCATTCAAATTTGTACTAATTCTTAGTAGTGGGGAACTGGGTAGTTCCCAAAAAGAGGGGGAGATAACAACTATCATTCTAACTATGCATGTTTTCAACATTCATCAGCCTGTTTTAAAAATGCAGGTTGACCAAGTATTTCAGTATTTCTCATTGTATGTATTTAAATCTTTGGGCACAGTTGCTTTTTATGTAAATCTGATACAGGATAAATGTTTATGCTATTTCCTCTTACAACAGTCTTCCTTTATAGCTGTAAAAAAGCAGAGACCCAGCTGCTATCTTGTTCCTCTAGTAACCTCCCAGCCCGATTTAGAGAGGGTGGAGGGTGGACATGCTATGTCTGGTCCTATCAGTCTTAGAAGAAATGAAGAATGCTGAATAATACAATAAAAAGATGGTTTCAGCTTTTGTAGGGGATCTGCTAAAAAGATTAAGACATGCTCTCACCTTGCAAGGCTTTCTAGAGATCTTAAAACAACCTTCAAGAAAACAACTTTCCTTCTGCCTCAAGCGCAGGAATGGAAGCTTTAAGAAAAGGGTCTGCCACCTCATCTGTCAGGCCTGACATGTACATTGCTAGGAAAGATAAGCACTTAAAGGTCTTTCATCATCTCTTCCTGCTTCTCACCCTCCTCCCCCTTTCTGTTTTTCTCTCACTCTTCTTTCAGAGGAAAAGAGAGAAAAATCCAACAGCGGGGTTAGCCTCTCTCAGAAACCTCCATAGATCGCCTCTCTGCTTGAAGCTCTTTGGCGATTTCCTCACCCAATGTAATAAAGTACAGAGATGGATGAACTCCGGAGACTGCATTCATTATGGCTATGGTACAGTTCCTTCCATCTAAGATTTCAGCCTTTACAAATTCCTATACAAAGGAATAGGGTGCCTGGAAGCTGTGACTTCTATCCCTTTACTTAATGTGGATGGAAGAAAATACAGCAGCTATACTTCCCTATTTGGCTGCTTCCAAATGCAAAGAAGTGGTCCAATTATTTATTATTTAGTCCCATTAACATTTCTGGCTTAATGCAAAATCAGGGTATTTGGTGATGGAGAGCACCAAGAGTGTGAGGAAAGGCCTAATGTGCCTGGCAGAATGAAGTTGGGACAGGTCGTAGTCCAATGAGAAGGACTTGGGGTGACATGATAGTAGTCTTCCAATATTTGAGGGGCTGCCACAGAGAAGAGAGGTTCGAGCTATTCTCCAAAGGACCTGAAGGCGGAACAGGAAGTAACAGATGGAAAAATTATCAAGGATGGAATCAACCAGGAACGAAGGAGAAATTTCCTGATGGTGAGAATAATTAATCAGTCGAATGGCTTGCCTCCAGTACTTGTGGGTACTCCATCATTGGAAGATTTTAAGAAGAGATTGGAAAGCCATTTGTCCAGAATGGTATAAGGTCTCCCACTTGAGCAGGGAGTTGGATTAGAAGACCTCCAAGGTCCCTTCCAGTTCTGTTATTGTTTTTTTAAGTGGCTAAATTATAGGGAGAAGACTCAAGAACAGAATATGTTTCTTATTTCTCCCAAGAACAAAACAATATGTTCTGCAGAGGTAGTTTATATTGGAAAAATGGCCACATTGAAAGAATTAGCCTTATAGCTTTAATCATCAAGATCTTGCCTAATTTTTCTTCAACATATTAGTGAATAAAGCAGCAAGTTGAATGTTTACTGAACGTTTGTCTCCTTTGGCCCAGCAAAATGGATAAAAATGTATGCCCTTGTTTCTGTTTGGGAATATGTTTGCGAAGATGTTATTTGCTCTAACTATTTTATAGCTGTCTTCCTTAACCTGCGGTCTTCCAGATGCGTTGCATTATAACTTTAATAATTCACATTTGTAATGGCCAATCCTGCCTGGCAATTCCTAAGTTGAAAATCAACACGTCTTGAAAGATTAGTGTTCTAATTTGTATGTAGACTCCAAGAAAGGAACTGCAAAATTCATCAGGTTACTTCAGACCCTCTCTACCCTACCCTAGGAAAATCTATATTACATTATTTGGCCCTTCTTTCCCTCTTCCTCTTTTCTTCACTGAATTTCAAGTTTAGGAAATCCTTTTGAGTTGTAACTATTTATTTACAGTGTATTAAAATCTGGTATACACTATTATCTATTTGTAAGATGCAAGTTTTGTTGTTGTTTTAACCCAGTGGCATGGATCTCATAAGAAATATTGCTACAAATAGCCCTACTTTTTCGAATACGTCCTGGGAATCAGCTACAGAGAATGGACTTTATGATTATCATCAATCACACTGCAATCTAGAAGAGACAGAGAAAGAATGAAAGAAGAAGACGACATCTTCTAGGAACAGTCTATTTTTAATGCTGTTCTTGAAAAATTGAAAACCCATCAGTATTTTTTTAAAAAAAACTTTATTTTCTGAGGGATCAAAAAAGGTCAAGGTGTCAGCTGCAGCCACCCAGTCTCTTTTTTCTATCTATCTATCTATCTATCTATCTATCTATATATATATCTATCTATCTATCTATCTATCTATCTATCTATCTATCATCTATCATCTATCTATCTATCATCTATCGGTGAAGATTTGATAGTGCAACTGCCATCTTTTTAACCCCACCTCCCATCTTGCATTCATATGTAATAATATTGTAAGTGTTGTAAATAGGTGTTCCTGTGTCAGTGGGGGCACAAACATGCTGTCTTCTCAACCAGGCAAATACAGTAGTTTTTGAGGACAAATCAGTTGCTATTCCTCCCATCCTGTTCGTGTCGGAGGCATCATTTAAGGCGCTTCCATGTGAAAGGATTAGCTGGTGACACCACCGTTGCCCGAGGGATACCCGGTTTTCTATTCCTGATGTGGAAAGTAGATCCATGATAAAAAATAAAACAAAATATTCCATCCAGGATTTTTATTTGCCCTTTCCAACTTAAGTGTAGAGCTAGGAGATCTCCACTCCAAAATCTCAAAATAAGAGTCTTCCATGTCTCTTTGCTGGCATCTGGTAGTTTTCTGGAAATTTGCAGCCCAGATATGGTGGTCATGTGCAGTAGGAATGAATACATCAGCCCACATACAATAACTAGAAGTCCCAGTGCTTCAACATGTGAAATGGCTTTCAGAAATTCTAATTCCAGTCAAAATCCATCAGTTGCATCCTAGTTTCAAGTATATTTGAGTACAACAAACTGTATATAGGTGTAGTCACATGGGGAGAAAAGGGAAAGAGAGAGAGAAAACCAAGGAACCAGAGACAGAAGAAAGAAAAAAAGAAATCCAGAAACTATACTGATCAACACTATTCCTTTTTATACTGGCATTGTTGATCTTCAATCAATTCTGTGAGTTCCTCTATGTGGTGGTGTAGCATTAGTTAGCACTTAGTCACTGTGGTAATGCAAAGCTATAGCAAAGAAAGATGGGGTTATTGGAAAAATAGTGAAAGTGACACCATAAGTTGATCTCGGAAGAATATTTTGAATATTGCCATATCATCCCATATGAGAGAATTCATAGAACGAAGATGTCCCCTCTTGTGGTACTGATACACATTGAGGTGTATGATCCATTATGTATTAACAAGGAACATTAATAATGCTGATGTTAGTAAGGGAAGACCTGTTCCATCAGATGTGATGTCATCATTGACTAAGAGGTGTCAATGGAAAGCATTGTCTTATAGACTAGATCCAATTAAAAAATCAATTTGTGAATGCCTTTTTTGTTTGTGAGGTCGGTTAGCATTATATGTGATGAAATTTACACAGCAGCCCAAGACACTGTTATTCGTGCATTTATTTGCCCCATTCCTAGCAATAAGATCTAAAATAATCCACCTACATCTTCATTGTCACAATTCTGTGAACCTCCAGCTCCCCCAACCAGCAGGGACAAATAACACAGAGCAAATCACCAGTAACAATCAATTACTTGAAGTCACTATTAGTAACCAGTAGGGAAACAATATCATCCACTGAGAATCTTTGAAGAAGCTACACAAAAGGGAATTTGACTTTTTTAATCCTTATTATTTAACTGAAAAAAGTAAGGTGGTGTTTGAGACCCTGTTATCAACCTTCTAAATGGGATTAATCTGAAATGCATGATGTTACCCCTAGAAGGACAGTATGGTGAAGAATCAGAGACAGGTTCAGATTACCAATAAAGGAGAATATTTGTAGTTCAGGGTTGAAATGAGGAGTCCTTGGTGCTCTCTGAGCTTGCTTGTTTACTTGCAGACGTTTCATTACCCTAACTAGGTAATATCATCAGTGCTGGTTCAGACAGGTTCAGATAGGTGATACGCCACTGAGCTCTGAGTGCCAACAATCCTTTCCATTTGCAAATCATTCCTGAATGCATTTTAACTTAATCCACATTTCCTTCGCTTGGTCCTCACCATCTGCTTATCTCAAACATATTTAGCCTTGATGTTGAGCTTGCAGGGAGCACATTCAGCGAATCATTGCTCAACCTGAACTAGCCGACAGCTTAGTTGCAAGAATGCCTGCCGATCAGTGTGTTCCTCTGTCTGCTTCAGTCATTCAGGAGAACAAAAAGAGAAGCCATAAAACCTTAGGTTCACCGTGGCACTCTTCTGTAGAAAAGCCAGTGAACGATGCTATCTCATTTGTGGCTTAAGAGTAACGAGCCAGAAAATATTTCCCCAAGTTCTGCTGAATGAAATAGAGTGGGGGCATGACAAGCAATCTGTCCAGTGAGAAACAGAGTGAGCTCACTAGAGTTGCATCTTTAGCTGTACCACAGAGGGGGAAAGATCTGGTTTGGTTTTTTTTAAAAAATGGGATAATGTTGATTAGTGAGCACTTTGATGTAGTGAGGTCTCTGCAACACATTACTATGAATCTGTAATGAACATTACGCAGTACGTGAGAATGTCCACTTACAAAAGTACAGAAATCAAATCAAATATTTTTATTATGGTCTTTGACCAGCCTTTACAATAAAAGAGTACAGTAAAAAAGGAAATAGTGTAACACAGCGATTTGTTATTGGGGAAAGGAAAAACAAAAGGACAATAAAACAACATATCTAATTTTAAAAAAATACTGTAACTTGGTGAAAATATTTGGCCACCTGATATGTGAATGTAGGTTAGCATCCCTTAAAAATAATAATAAAAATTACCTGTATGGCCCTCATATTAGGAAATGATTGGGACAATCAGAGCACATCTTGCACTTTTATAGCATCTATGCATCATAGAAAGGACACTGTATAACAGCGGTTCTCAACCTGTGGGTCGCGACCCCTTTGGGGGTCGAACGACCATTTCACAGGGGTCGCCGCGCACGTTAGCCCGCCATCTTGGTGCCACCGTCACTGCAGGGGTGAAAAGGTCCCGGTTCAGCCGTGCCTGCGGGTCGCCGTCAGCTGGTAGCCCGGACACCGCCATTTGGGTTCTTCTACCCTCTGCGCATGCGCAGAATGCTTTGCGCATGCGCAGAGGGTAAAAGAACCCAAATGGTGGCGTCCGGGCCAGGGCGGGGTCGTGGGGGGGTCGCGGCATTAGAAAGGTTGAGAACCACTGCTGTATAAGGACATGGGTGACAATTTCTACCCCTTTGGGTCCACAAGGGCAAAGTCTCTATGAATAAGGAATCTCATGAAATATTTTCACCAGTAGAGCTGATGGGGGTGGGGAGGGCATCACAGTGAGCTCTGGAAAACATCCATCTACAGTATATTTGGTTACCATTAAATTGCAAAGCTATATCCCGCAGTAGGCTTGCAGCTGTCTTAACATTTGGCGATAGAATTCAGGGCCACTTCTAAGAGGCAGAGAAAAACTCTCAATAGATCTAGTTCTTCCAGAGTTACAGTATTGTGATGATAAATTAAAAGGGGAGAACTAGACATGCAAATTCTGGAAAGATGTATTTGTGGCTTTACAGATATGTCATATCGGTTCAAATAACCAAAAAGTGGTCAGCCCCTGTTATGGATTGGGGCAAAGGATTTCAGATGGAGATGATTCAACATTAACTTCCTATTACATGTCTCATGAGTTTATGTCTAAAGAGAGATTCAACCAGAAATATTCCATTTCAGAACTACAATTTTGCTACTTTTTTTTTTTTGCACTTTTATAACCTATGCATCATTGAACCAATGCTAATTCTTTACTACTGGTAACTCAGAACCCTAATATGGGTAGGTTTTCCTGAAACAAAAAGTTTTCTTCCCAGCGATATACTACAATACATGAACCAAAAAAAAAAAATTACCCCTAGTTGTGTCCTGTGGAATGAAAATTGCTTTTAATTTGATCACTTAAATCAATCAGTTCCATATGAAAAAAACTTCTTAAAGAATAGCTGCTTGATTGCAGATCTATGCATCTGCTTGTTATGCAGTTCTGTTTGTCAGTTGGCAGGCAGTGTCTTCTGCCACGCGTATCCCAAACTTTTCTCCATAATTTAGAATCTCAGTTCTGGATTCTTGGCAGATTGCCAATGCAAGGCAGAATGCGAAAGGGAAAGAATTAAGCTAATTTCAGTTTCCTGTAAGCAGAGTTTAGGGTGATATCATCACTGTCTTTGATCCACTTGGGTAAATGTTTCATCCTGTTTGATAGTCATTACAAACTAGTTCATATTAAAATCAGATGGCTTTTCTTTTCCGTTAAATACATAAGTTTGCATAGAAATTATTGTGCAAACTTATTTTTTTTTTAATAGCCAAAATTGCAAACTTACGTAGAAGCAGACACAAGTAACTTACAGTTGGGAAAATGAGAAATTATGCAAATTTGTTTATCCATATTCGCAAAAGCAATTCTTTTCAGGCAATGCTACCTAAGTAACCAATATCCCGTTTTTCCTACTAACTGCTGACAAAAAGAAGTAATAAATATGCTATTTTCCTCCCAGAGCTTTGCATTTTTCTACCTCTTCTCACTTTTTAAATTCCATTGAAGATTTTGTAGCTGTGACATTTGTTCTCACATAGATCAGCAGTTAGCTGTGCAAGAAGCACATCGTGTTCATTTTGTCTTTTATCTTTCCCTTTTCATTTGTTATGCTGTCTGCGCTCTGATTTCCTTAAATCAGTTCCAAGTTACACTTTAATTATTTTATCTGCACTTGAAGGTGAAATGTATATTTATCCTATGTAATTCGCTGCTGGATTCATTTTGTTCAGGGGTTCAACTATTCCTAAACATTGGGTCTATTTTCAAAAGAGAGAGAGTAACAGAGTTAGAAGGGACCTTGTAGATCATCTAGTCCCACCCCTTGCTCAAGCAGGAGTACCTACATCATTTCCGACAAATGGCAGTCCAATTTCCTCTTGAAAGTCTCAAGTGTTGGAGCTCTCACAACCTCCGAAGGCAAGCTGTTCCACTGGTTGATCGCTCTCACTGTCAGAAATTTTCTCCTTATTTCCAGGTTGAATCTCTCCTTGGTCAGTTTCCATCCATTATTCCTTGTCTGGCTTTCTGGTGCCTTGGAAAATAGCCTAACCGCCTCCTCTCTGTGGCAGCCCCTCAAATATTGGAACATGTTGTGGCTTGTCCACGTCCCGTGCAGCTGCTCATGGATCCGGAAGAACAAGAACTGACCATGGGGTGGCAAGAGCAGTCTGTAGCTCCGGCACCGGAGTCCGAGACTGAGGAGGACGCGGGGCCAGAGGACGATACTCCATCAGGGCCTTCTGCACCTCCCGAGCAGGAGTTCAGTGGCTCCAGTGAAGAGGAGGGTCCTCTGATTGATGCTAGGGCATGCAGGGCAGCTAGCCGGCAAGAGTGGCTGTGTAG
>QLTV01000806.1:754826-766813 GCA_003457575.1 Thermophis baileyi
TCTTCTTCTTCTTCTTCTTCTTCTTCTTCTTCTCCTTCTCCTTCTCCTTCTCCTTCTCCTTCTTCCCTGAAGTAGTATTTCAGTTCCAAATGCTCACAAGTATATGATAATTCTAAAATCTGTGTCAGTTTAAAACTGTATCAACGAGGCAGATTTGTTGTTATCCTTTTATGGGATTTTTGGCTGACGCTAATGGCTCACTGACATGCCAATGTGCACATTAGTCCAAAATTTGATATCTTGGTAATTTAAAAGCTCATTCCCTCGTGAGAATCGCTCTCATCATGGTATACCTGCTTCTAATTGGGTTGTGGGCCAATTCCAGCTAAGAGTAAAACAATATGGAATTGTAGCATGCCAAATCAACTTGTGCCTTCTTAAATTGTTATGGAATATTTCCAGAGAGATTTGTTGAATTGAATCATTTAAAAACCACACTTGTGCTCACAAGCCAACAGAAAACTATTAAAATTGTACCTCCCACCAAAACCTATAAAAGCATATAAAATACTTACCAAGTATCTACAACTGGTCAGCTTTCAGTACAATGTGTATATTATTAGTGTCAAGGGAAACATCCACAAAGGAATTGTAAAAAGGTGGGGAATGGAAGTACTACGAAGCCTGAGTGGTTGAAGTTATTTCTCTATATAAGTGATACATTTAGTTTTATATGTACTGTCCAGCAGCCTTTGGTCATCCTTTAATAGAATTTCTGTGGAAAACATTTCTCAAATAACACTTTATACCTCAATAGAGAGAACAGCAAGGTGACAGAGGAAAGGATGAAAATCCTACTCAGTCAAACCCTCTTTCTCTTTAAGGTCAAGAACCCATGTGCTTTTTCTGGAGCTTGGAAACAAACTGAGGAACTAGTATATTTGTTGGGAGTGGAAAGCATCATTTTATTTTAATTTCTTGTCTTTTCTTTTCAGTGAGTTTCAGGAAAATCCTTATTATGAACAAATTTGCATGTCTGAAGTCTCCTCTGTTTCATCCAGCAGTATGATCTATACCTGGGGTGTCAAACTCAAGGCCCACAGGCTAAATCCGGCCCATGGGGTGTTTAGATCTGGCCCATAGGGCCACCCTGAAAACAGCGAATGATTGGCCTACGGTGCCTCTGCCAGCGAAAACGGAGCTCGTGCGCAGCTCCCCAAGTTCCATTTTCACTGGCAGAGGGCTGCAGGAAGCTGTTGTGGCAAAAATGGGGCCTCTGAGGGCCACACGCGACCCCCCCCGAGCATCATTTTTGCTGGCATGCAGGAGGCCGTCGCAGCCAGAAATGGAGCTCAGGAGCCCGTTTTTGCTGGCAGAGCACTCGGGCCACCACAGGCGCCCCTGACACGAGTGATGTCAAGCTGGCCATGCCCCCCTGGCCACGCCCCTGCCCCCAAGGTCAACTACAACCCTAATGTGGCCCTCAATGCAATTGAGTTTGACATCCCTGATCTATACAGTCTTGGCTCTAAAAGGCACTTTTCCCTTTCTTCCTAACCCACTTGACTGATTAAGAATTCTTGAATCTCCAGAATGTGTACTCTCTTTTATATCATTTTCCAATGAAGGTATTATCCAACTATGGATTTGGACCATGGATCACTAAATGAGGGATGTGAAGAGACTGGAGACAGGCTTTAGACAACAGCTCTTTATTCAACTATGTACAAGATCCAGCAGCGAGCCAGTCTGACAGCTAGCCCTTTTATAGGGAGCTGTCAGATGGCTCAGCCAATCAGCAGTCCCCATTTTCCCGCCTGAACAGAGGACCTGGTTGTAACCAGGCAGTCTGGATATCTAACAGGATGGTTCCCTCTTTCTGAAACAGATGCTTCAGTGGATTCAAAATGCAGCTGCACACGCACTAAGGTTTGTCCACAGTACACCATCATTCTGTTATTACCTTTAAATAATAGACCCCTCCCCTCTTAGATGTAACAGTCTACTTAACATACGTAATCCCGTAAGTAGGCGGGGCGTCTGGGAACCCTTTCAGACCTGCGCAGCTCAGTTGATGTGGCAGCAGCGGACAGGGAGGTTGGGTCTGCTGCCATCTCTTGCTCCGCCTGTGGAAGCTCCTGGAAGCTTTTGGGCGGGGCCATGGCTTCCACAGGAACTGATTCGGGGTCGTGACATTGCTGGCACTCTGGGTCCTCAAGTAAATGTTCCCTCGACCTCGGGCTTGAGTTAGCTGTAGGATGATTGGATTTGAAATTATTGTTTGGGTGAGGTTGGTTATCTGCATTTGCTTGTTGGCGGCTGCGCAGTTGGTCTATGTGCTGCCACCATTTTCGCCCATCAGTTCGAATTTGCCATGCAAAATGGCTGCCGTTCCGTTCTGCCGCCTGGCTGGATCTAGTTGAAGTTTGTCAGCTCTTTTTGCTCAGTCTGTCTTCACAATCCCATCCTCGTCACCAGTTGTTAGATAGGGTGAGTGAAGAGACTGGAGACAGGCTTCAGACAACAGCTCTTTATTTAACTATGTACAAGATCCAGCAGCGAGCCAGTCTGACAGCTAGCCCTTTTAAAGGGAGCTGTCAGATGTCTCAGCCAATCAGCAGTCCCCATTTTCCTGCCTGAACAGAGGACCTGGTTGTAACCAGGCAGTCTGGATATCTAACAGGATGGTTCCCTCTTTCTGAAACAGAAGCTTCAGTGGATTCAAAATGCAGCTGCACACGCGCTAAGGTTAGTACACCATCATTCTGTTATTACCTTTAAAAACCTCCAAGCCACTTTACTTGTGGTCTCCAAGTGGTTTCTGCCTGTCCCACTAGATCCAGCAGTCCAAGTCCATTCTATAAAACAAAGTCACCAGGTGGGACCAAGGAGACATGCCTTCTCTTCCTGATATTTGGATGCCTCTAATACTGTGGCTTTTCAGAAGAAAATGAAGACTTAACATTTCCTCACCCAGGCATGAAAGCCAACTTACTCCTGGAGTTTTATATGTGTGCTTTGCTATTGTGAATTAGTTTGTGAGGTGCCTCAGTTATTGTACCATGATTAACTTTTAACTGATTTTTTTTGGATGTTGTTATACAGGTAGTCCTTGACTTATGACCACAATTGAGTCCAAAATTTATGTTGCTAAGTGAGACAGTTGTTTTGCCCCATTTTACAACCTTTCTTGCCAGAGTTGTGAAATGAATCACTGCAGTTCTTAAGTTTCTTGCCAGAGTTGTGAAATGAATCACTGCAGTTCTTAAGTTAGTAACACAGTTGTTGAGTAAATCTGCTTTCCCCATTGACTTGGCTTGTCAGAAGGTGGCAAAAGGGGACACTGCAACTGTCATAAGTACATGCCAGTTGCCAAGCATCTGAATATTGACCATGGGGATGCTGCAACCGTCGTAAGTGTCAAAAGCGGTCATTAGTCACTTTTTTCAGTACTATTATAACTTTGAACCGTCACTAAATGAACTGTTGTAAGTTGAGGACTACCCATATATAAGTTTTAATATGGTTTCTTCTGTGTATTGTTTGCTTGCACCCAGAATTATTACTTTAAGATAGGCAGCCATATAATTTTGCTGATAAATAAATAATCTATATAAGACAATATCAATTTTTATGGCCCTGTTTCTCCCAAATTAGGTACTAGTCTTGTTTAATCACTGTTTACTAGATTTATAAGGCCACCAAAAAAAAAAAAAAGGCAAGACAACACCAAATAAAAAAGGCAAGACAAAAACAAAGGCAAGACAAGGCAAGAATTTAAAACATTGTAAAAATGCCAAACCAAATACAGAAATATTAAGATTATATTAACATTTGAATTGTCTCACAATTTGTAGTATGTATTATGTTCTTATGTAATTTAAATTTGATGGTGGTTGCTTTTAATTTGTCCCCATCAATAAAAATCAGTTCTGGATAATTAAAAGAACAGTGGATTTTATAATAATCCGGTTCCTATTTGTTGCTTTGAATCTTACTCAGATTCCTTTTGGAATCCCAAAAGGCTTATTTTTCTGTAAAGACAGACATGCATATACAGTATGTTACCAACATATATAATCTGCAGTCCCAAAGATCTTTCCCTATATGCTGAATACTCCAGGAAATGTGTTTCTCTTACAAAGAGCAGAATTTTGACTTGGATTGAAGATCCTGGTTTTTGTTCTTGCTCGCGTGAAAATCCTTCTTGTAAGAGAATTTTGCAGCTGTTGACTAGCACGCTAGAAAGAAGCACTTGATGCCTATAGATAAATTCTTCAAAGCATTTAATATTGCTGGCTTATGGGATTCCCCCAATGGAAATTCCATTCCCCAGTACAACCAATAACTTTTTTGATTGCTGTCAAAGGTACAGTGACATTTGAAGAGGCTTACAAAGAAACATACAAATTGGGAGGTAGTTTTCTGAAAACAATCTGGCAGTTACAGCTCCATGGCACAAAAATTAATCAGCCATTCTCGGAATCTTTGCTTTCCTTTTAGACTCTAAAATTCAGAGGGTCAGAAATGGTATTGGTTTGCTGAAGACAGAGGAGAGCCAAAAATTGTTCCCATCAATATTGAAGGGAACAATAAAATGACAATAAAATGAGAAACGGGGTGCATTTGTCGTGCAAATAAGGCTGGATTGCTTTTTTTCTGTTAGCAAATGCTTTAGACTGAATATACCTCATTTTAAAAAATAGGAAAAATGACCTCTCTTTGAATCGCCACTAAGCAATAGCAGCAATTGCTCTCAGCTACAATCTTATGGGTGAGGTGGTGGTTGTTGCTTTTTTAAACCCTCCACATGTTTCCAGAGTTCTTCTGGAAAGCTAAACTTGGTTTGCTAATCATTCATACATGTCAAGCCTGTAGCGAATTTTTCATTTGTTTTTCATAAAGCCATGATGGATTGCTGCTTTTCAGTCTTTGATATGGAGTCCAAGATGAAACCAGCCCAGGAGTTACTGCCTCAGTAAATAGCCACTTTTGGAGAGTGTCCCGCATCACAATAAGGCCCATCTCCATGTGTATGAATTACTTAATGAGAGAATTGACTTTGGGGCTCTTGTGTAAATTATATTGTGGCCAGAGAAAAATGTAATACAAATTTTCTCTCTCCCCACTCCCTGCTACAGTACATACTTGCGTGCATACTTATTTCCATTCTGGAAATTGAAGTTGCTGTATTCTAGGCATATAACTCGGGAAACCTTAAAATGGATGTAAGTTTCTGTCACAATTTGGTTTTCTTCACCTGGCCTTTCAGAGAGATGGGGAAAGGATGATAGAATCATCATTGCTTCCCCCTTGTAGATTCATTTTCTTTACCCTGCCTGTATTTATTTCTGGTGCTACTCAAACCTGCTTTAGAAGTCAGCAAAGGGGAAAAAGTGCAGTCTGGCTGTACAATTTGAATTTTAACTATAGTTATCCCGTATCTTCCCAGCATTTGTTTCACTGTGAAACATAAAATACTTTTAGTGAGGAATTCCCACCATGCCCTCTGAGTATTTTCAACTCTGTTGGATTTGTTGATCGCCTTAGCCAACTTTCCTTCATCGATGATAAAGACAACCTTTTCAAATTGTATATGTGGACAAGTTGGCCCTGTAGTGCCCTAAAAGTACATCAGCTCCATGCAGAGAAGGACACAGAAGTTCATAACAAAGTATGGATTGTGTCTGGTTTGCTTAGGACCCTTAGCTAATGAAAGGAATAAACTGATGTTGGACAGTATGTGTCTAAAATTATTTACATTTACATCTGCCTTTCGGTGGCCAAATTTGAAGAGGCCCTTTTAGAATGCTTAACAATCTGCTCTGAGAAATTTCAGAAAAAGATACTAATTTCAGTCAAAACGGATTATCTGCAATGTTCACTCTGTTCAGATAGTCCATTCACCGATGTGTTTGTCAATGTGTGGAGAACCTTAATCTGATTTTCAGGCTGCCATCCAACATCCAGGTTACCTGGGAAGAAAGAATTCAGTAACAGCTGTGTTATAAGACATCCCTGTTATAGAACATCAATGGAGATTACACGATTTCAGGATTTGGAAGATGTTACCAGATTTCAGTGGGGCACTGAAAAAATATTAGAAATGTTATCTGGCACTTGTCTCGTCTACTTTTAAAAGCCTTTATCCACTGGGCTTGCATTACTTCCTAAGAGACTGACAGATTTCCACTGCATTGTAATTTCATGTCAGAATGTATTTTCAGAGATAGTGATGTATTTATCAGGGCAAAAGTTTTATTCCCCCTTTGTATCCCTAAAACAGAAGGGCCATTTGTTCCTCTTTTGTTGCTTCTGTCTTGGGGATGTCATTCTTTTTTTTTTTTCAATTAGGAAACAATATTCAGACAATCCTAAACAAAGAATAATGTGCAACATTTTGCAGCAAGGGCTGGCTTTTGAAGCTGTTTAAACAAAAGAGTTTGAAAGAGATTATCACTGTAGTTTGCGTTTTTAGAGATTTAGGTGATCCTGGGTAAATCATTAAGTCAACATTCATTTTCTCTCTTTGTTTCTTGGTGTTTGGCCATAAAACTCAAGGCACTCTGCTGTGCATTCTTATTCGTTAACTTATAACAGCAATGTTATGAACACTGTATGGGTCCTTGAGAGGATTCTTTAAAACTATTGGTGCCCAAGTTGCAGTTGGAATTACAAGGCAACTCATTAATTTTGAAGACTAGGATATGCAGGTATCATCTTTAAGTCATCTTCTTTAGGGTTGCTACAGGTATGCTGAAGTATCTCAAGCTGATATTATATGGCCACTTTTTTAAAACCAGGAGGATCCTTATTAGTACCCTTGTCTCACATGATCCCCAATGAGTAAATAATTTGCTGCTGGCGTTTGGTCCTTTGAACTGGTAGCCATTCTGTGATCAGACATTGTAACGTATGAATAAAACATCAAAGTCTCACAGCTTTGTGAGGTGAAGTGCCAGCTTTGAGGCCATATACTGTATCCTTATCTTTATAAGACATCTTATAGGGCCTATAAGGCTTCTTCTTTTCAGCTTCTTTCAAACCTCCACCAGCATATATGTGTTGGACTTCTTGCCAGCTTCCCACAAAATTATATGAGTTGCTAGTAACCAAGAAATATAAATGCTGAAGGCATCGGTGTTATGAAAAGTGACAGAGTACCCACTGATGCCTCCTTCAGTGTGATAGGTGAAATATCTCTAACTACACCAGAAATGACAGTCACACCAGATGGGCTTAGTCCTCCAATTCTTGCTGTGACTTGGTGCCCTCAGTATCTGCTGTCAAAGGGAAGAGATATAGGAGGAGTGGCAGGGCCCGAAGGCAGAGTCAAGAGACAAATCAGCCTAGAATCTTTATATTCCCACAAGCGGTCTAAATCCAACCCCTGTTGAATTCTGTTAACTCTTATCTAGCACCAAATTAGTGCTGACCGCTAGTTGATTAGATTCTTGTATAAAAGCATGAGCAATAAATCAGGTTAATTGGAACTTAACATGTGGTCCTGATTCTTAGCACCTGACAGGAGAGAACCAAGCCATGCTCAGCAGAAATAGTAGAATATTGCACCTGTAGTAATAAAAAAAACACCTGCAGTGTTTTTTCTCAGCTAAAATTAAGCACTTCAAACTCTCATAAGTGTTGATTAGTTAAAATACTGAGTTAGACAATCTGAAATTAAATATAAAATGCCTCACTTTAAAAGTATTTTAGATGTTTGCTTCTTATTATTTAGAACAACTATGGCACATAATAGAATTAACCCCTATTTGAAGCAAATATTTGTTTCTCTTTACCATAAACATCTCAAACACGTTTAATTGTTAATAACTGGACTTGTTTGTCCATTAGAAGAAGCAAGCAATTCAGATGGATTATTCTATCAGAACTGAAACACCTTGGGCTGGAGGTGAGGAATTGGCATAACTCATCCTCCTAATTGTATTTGAGCTAATCTACAGCAATTAGTTTTATCTAACTTCATGAAAATCTATTTCTGCTGCAGCATAGTTCTGATCAGTTAAGAACTACTTCCTAACATCCATGTAGGCAGAGGTGGGTTCCTCCCGGTTCGCACCGGTTCTATAGAACTGGTAGCAAACCGCTGGTGACGTCACTGATCCAGTTCTGTCGGTGCCGGTCTGTGGACGCCGCCATCTTTTTTTTGGATTTTTTTTCTTCTGCGCATGCGCAGAAGCCAAGTCCCCAGCACTGCGCATGCGCCGCCATCTTGTTTTTGGCTTTTTTTGGGTGGGGGAATTTTTGCGAATTTTCACCACTGTGCATGCGCCCGCGCAGCATGGCCACACGGCGTGCAATGCGCGCACAGCCACACAGCGCAGGAGGAAGCGAACCGGCAGCGAGGTAATTTAGAACCCACCCCTGCATGTAGGGCAGGGGTGTCAAACCCGCGTCGTCACAGCATCGTCAAGTGACGTATAATGAGTTTTTTCCCCTTCGCTAAACTGGGCGTGGGTGTGGCCAGTGCATGACACATCCAGCATGCAGGCTGCGAGTTTGACACCCCTGATATAGGGTGTGCTTTAGAAAATTTGTTGGGTCCCTTCCAGCCACATATTTATCATCCATTCCAATTTTAAAATTTTGTAAGGTCTTCACTGTAGCCTGATTACTATGCCCTCAGCAGTCCTCCTTGCGTCTTTTAAGGATACGCCTATGCATCTTCAGTTATGTGCCTGTAGTGATAGGCCACATGCTATTATATGTTCCCTATATAGCAAGGGTTGGCTTCAAAAATTTTAGTAAGGGGTTCTCTGCCCGGTTGCTGGGTGGGCGTGGCCATGGTGGGCATGGCCTAGTCAGCCTCCTGCACCACGGCAGGGGGCATTTTTGCCCTCCCTGGGCTCCGGAGGCTTTCCTCAAGCCTCCAGGAGGGCGAAAATGGCCTCCCCAGGCTCCGGAGGCCCTCTGGAGGCCAGAAATGGGCCCGTTTCCGGCCTTCCCAAACTTCCGGTAGGCCCATTTTTCACCATCCCTGAGCCTCTGCTTGTGCCCTGCACTTACCTGCATCCAAAATGGGCCGTGTGGGGACTCCTGGGAGGGGTGGGGTGGGTGGGATCAGCCAGGAGTGGAATTTGGGGGTTCTCTGAACTGCACAGAATCTTAGCTAGAGGTTCTCCCGAACCCCTGTGTACCCCCAGCAGCCCACCCCTGCTATATAGGGACTCTAAACAGACCCTTATATATCCTGTCTTGGAGATATTTCCAGATGGGAAGTGCAGTTTCTGTTTAATGCCATTGCTCTCAACAAGGACTTAAAAATAACCCCTCAAGTGACCCAGTTCTGTGCTACCATGTGTACAATATGCTGCACCATTACTTAGGATTGGAATTTCTTCAAATAGTATTTTATTTGGATTTATTTTAGTAACTGCTTTAGACTCCATTATACTTATTGTTTTTCTCCTATACACATATACGTACATATATTTATATACAAAGGGATGTAATGCTTCTTCAATATCTTATTTGTATCGGGCCTCACAGCTGTAATACATTTAAATTTGAATTTGACGATCTTCTTCGGTTTTTGCAAAAGGAGTGAAAACTCAACACGCAGGGTTAAAGAAGAGTCCTGCTCTTCCAGGGTGATACTGTAATATCTAACCTTCAAAGGCCTCCACTTCTAGCTGTGGCATCGGCAGTGATAAAGAATTTGTGTTCACTTCTCCATGCAAATGCTTCCACCCAAACTCTGTAGCCGTAGGCCTGAGCTGCACTGACACCATTGCATGTACAGTGTCAAGATTGAACTGCTTTGCTTCTTTCAAATCTTAATCACTATTCAACTTGCCAATGAACTGGGGGGAGGAAAGGGTGGAATGGACTGCTGAGTTTTTGTGCACGGATCGTAAGAGCCTGGAAACCATCAAGGTCACCACTGCAGGTGCTTGAGAAGGAAGTGGACTGTTCCCATAACAAAAGGATGTCTCATAAACACCAAGGGATGAGGAGAAAGGGAACCTATTGTTTAACTAGGCAAGCATTTGCGTGGGAAAACCAGAGCTGGTTTTGATTCTTCAGTACCAAAATGGTGTATCCAATAAAGTTTTACTTTTGGGAATTCAAAGCTCCAGAGAGTGTTTACTTATTTTGGATTCACTGGTCAGACAGTTGACATACAGTTCTTTAGGTAAAGCCTCTGTGCAGAACAGGTTCCTGAAAGTGTAGAAGCCTTGGTGAATTTCAGTCTTTCTCATAACAACTGAACAAGATTGCCACCTTCTCTGTGGCACTAAAGCAGTGATCTTCTGCTGATTTAATTGGTCTACATTTTCCAAATTTAGCAGAACTAAAGTGTGTAGTGCAATGATGCTTGGCTCCCAAAACTACCCATGCAACAACTTTTCAACTTGGTGAAAAAATTCATCATGCCAAAAAAGTAATTTTGTACTGACTCTTGTCAGGAGAGTCATATGTGGGGTTTAGCTTGTTTTCTGGTTTCCGACGGGATTGGATTTCTATAATTTACACACTTGCACCTGAGAATTGCATTTTTGATTTTGTATGCCTGGACACCTGTGCTCTTAATAGGTTTTGCAGGCACCTCTGGCAAATCCATTTGTCTTTGGCAGGATGCACTTGGAAGCTCTCTGCCAGCGTTTTCCCTATTGTTTACATATTACATGTTGGCATATCAGGTGTTCGACATTAATGCGTCATTGTGCACATAAACAGCAGCCTTTCCATAGAAGGGATAGTGTTGGCTGTGCTTCATCACCTTATCCCTTCTTTGAGAGACAGCTGTGTACCCGAAAATTGGCAACATGCTTTGTTAAGAGGCACGATGCCACTGATGAGATATTAGGCAGCAAAGTCACTGCAGATGTGGTATCTCAAGGCCATGGAAGCTGGAAAAAGTGCTGAAGGAATGACAACTTCATCCTTTTTAATTGCTGAGTGTAGAGGCCTTTTTAAAAGTACCAAGGGCTTTCATATTCAAAATATTGAAGCTGCTTGTTTCTTTATTGGAATTAAAACAGACTTGTTCTTTCTATCAAAAATCATATAAATTTAGGGTGCCACATGTCACTGAACTAAATTCCTATTTTCTCCCTGGGCATTAGGTTTACCACTTTCCAAAGACAGATATTGCAGTGAATCCAATATGGGATGAACTAATGTTAAAAAGGCTGTTTTTAGAGCAAGAAACAGAGTTACAGTAGTCACCTCTAGGGGTCTGTTCAGGAATTGTTAAATTACTGTCCTGGGATCTTTCAAGATAGGAAGCCCAGCGCACTCACAGCCATCCCTGTTAGAGAATTTGTATTGCATCAAGAATGTCGAATAGGGATGGTGTAATGCAATATCAATATCAGACATTTTGCATGGAAATGTAAGACATAAAGTGGAGGGTGATTTGATTGCAGGGCTGTTTTGGTGAGTTACAAAGTGAAATTGGAGGCCAGAGTAATGCAGTTTTCACCAATCAGGTTAACCAGAAAGTAGGGTGAAGAGCAAGCACTGGAAGGCACACTAATCAAACAAATGAGGCACTCCTAAGAAGTGCAAAGCATGAACATTGGAACAGGGCTTCAAAATTCAGGAGGGCCAATCTGCTGAATAGGAATACTAAGCTCTTCTTAGACTGCTCAGCAGAGTCCCAGGATGAATCATCTGGCTTGGGAAGGCTACTCACTGTGGTAGTGATTTACTGCACAAAACACTGTAATGGATTCGGGAGAATCTAACAATGGGTTAGAACAAGAAACAATGCAGAAGTGATAATAGTTTATTTTGAATTCACAAGAGGTAGAATAGAATAACAGAGTTGGAAGGGACCTTGGAGGTCTTCTAGTCCAACCCCCTGCTTAGGCAGGAAACCCTACACCACTTCAGACAAATGGTTATCCAACATCTTCTTAAAAACTTCCAGTGTTGGAGCATTCACAACTTCTGGAGGCAAGCTGTTCCACTGATTAATTGTTCTAACTGTCAGGAAATTTCTCCTTAGTTCTAAGTTGCTTCTCTGCTTGATTAGTTTCCACCCATTGCTTCTTGTTCTACCCTCAGGTGCTTTGGAG
>QLTV01000806.1:767549-797070 GCA_003457575.1 Thermophis baileyi
TCCTTGCTCCATGTAGATGCAGTACTACACGTTGAGTGCAGTTGGTCAGCCAGTTTCGAATCCATCTGGAGGTGTTGCTGTCTAACCCACATTTTTCTACTTTATCTAGTAGTAGGTTATAGTCTACTTTATCAAATGCCTTACTGAAGTCCAAGTAAATTATATCGACAGCATTCCTCTGGTCCACTAATTTTGTCACTTTGTCAAAGAATGCAATAAGATTAGTCTGGCATGATCTGTTTTTGACAAACCCATATTGGCTTTTGGTTATTACTTTGTTTGCTTCTAGGTGTTCACTGATTCATTTCTTGATTATCTTTTCCAGAATCTTCCCTGGTATTGAGGTCAGGCTGATAGGTCTGTAGTTTCCTGGATCTATTTTTTTTCCTTTTTTGAAGATGGGAACTACATCAGCTCTTTTCCAGTCCTCTGGCAGTTCCCCGGTGCTCCAGGATCTTTGAAAGATATAGTTCAGTAGGTGTTCTATTTAGAGCAGGGGTCCCCAACCCCTGGTCTGTGGACCGGCACTGGTCCACAGCATGCCAGCAACTGGGCTGCTCAAACAAGCGAAGCCCCATCCGTGGGATGCAGGCAGCACACAAAACCACACCCCCTCCAGTCCGCGGAAAAACCTTTCTCCATGGAACCAGTCCCTGGTGCCCAAAAGGTTGGGGGCCCGCTGGTTTAGAGGATGCATTCTGTAGTAATTTCAAGCAGGATGTGTTGCAGCATGTTTTTTGTGGCTCTGTTGTGAATTTTTAAGAATTTTGATAAAATTATTCAGCTTACAAGAGGGAGAAATGCCCAATACCTACATTCTATGTTCTAAAGCGTTAAAGTGAAATTGGAAAATTGTTGCTTCTTCGCAGTCCCTTTAATAATTGTAAGAATGGGCCACAAGTACAATCATATGCATTTGACAAGCAGAAGCTGCTTAAATCCATGTTAAGAGGAAGAAAGGAATTATCACTAGGCTTCCATTGCCAAATGAAGTTGGAATTTGATACATTTGGAAATTTACACATTCAAATATTTCAATCAAAGTCTTGCCTTAAAAATAAAGGTTTAAAGAGAACAAAAGTCATGCAGGAGTAGATTTATGAATTTTTGGGATCTTCCCCCTGCCCCCATAACAGTCTCTTTGTAAGTGTGGGGTGGGGTGGGGTGAGAGAGACAGAAAAAGACAGAAAGCAAAAAGGAAAGAGAAAGAGATGGTATGTTTGTAATATTAACTTATAACTGCCTGGACTAAGGGTGTTTGAGCACATTTATACTACTGTTCATATTTTGTTTGGCCATTAACATTCCTTCTGTAAAATGGCCTCTTTTGTATGGCTCTCGTTGTCCCAAAGGTGCTTTTTCAAGAGTCAATTGGACTTTCTGGGTTTTCTTTGGTTCTTCTTCCAGTTGCCTCATGAAAAAGCACCTTTGGGACAACCATGACCTGGATGGCTGAGAATCTCCATAGACATATGGCTTTCTTTCTTTCTTTCTTTCTTTCTTTCTTTCTTTCTTTCTTTCTTTCTTTCTTTCTTTCTTTCTTTCTTTCTTTCTTTCTGTAGAAACTGTGATTGAGCAGGTTAAAAAATAAAATAAAAGCAGGCTTTAGAAAAACACCTCCAAACTAAAGCAACCAATGTCTGAAGCAATGGAGATTCATTGTCTCTGGGTGCATATAATGTTGGGTGTTCTGCTTTTGCATTGTGGAAGGCCCTCTTGTGGAGTAGGGTCTTTGAGAACAGTACAACTAGTTGTGATGATTCAAGTGGAAGTTCCTGGAAAGTGGGGTTCATAGGAAGAAGGAAGGAGTATAGGAATGCAATTTTAGCAGTTGCTTACACTCCAAAGGAGGTATTCAAAAGGTCCATCTTCCCCCCGAATTCTAAGTCAACCGGTTGGAATAGTAACGTGAGAAACAAGGGTGAAAACTGCACACACCCAAGCAGGCCAGAGGATACTTGGTTAAGTTTCATTGTGTGTGTTTTCCTTCTAACAGCTGCTGAGAGGAGCTTTGTACTTTCCACTTTGCATTACTGATGGCTTAATTCATTTGCAATACTGCAGTGCAGTGGGTTGTGTCAGTGATTCTTCCGGATGTCAGCAATAATTAACCTCATGGCAAACATTATCAGCGGGTGCTGGCAGGGTCATGTGGCCGAATCTCTCCTCTCTGCCCATCAGTCTTCAGGCTGAGGAAGAGAAGGGCGGCGGGGGGGGGGGGAGTCTTCCTTCCTGTGACTGTGAAGAAAAAGAGACGGTTACTAAGAGAAATAGCCAACAAAGAGCAGGTGGTTTTGAATAGCCTGTCTTCAAAGCCTAGCAATATTTTTGCAAACCTTGCAGATATTTTAATCTCTTACCCTGCAATATAATTCCTTCTTGTCTTCTTCCTTAGGTATTCCAGCAACTAGCATGTTTCAAATTTTTGTTTGTAGTGATGACTTGTGATTTTAAAGCTGGCTTTAAAAAAAAATTATTTTCCTTTGCAGACTTGTCTGAAAAGTAAAATGTAAATACAAGGAATTGGGAAATTTTTCATTCAGTTTGGATTTAACTTGAATTAATCCAATTTAAACTTTCCTAGCCAAAATACAAAGCAAAGTGACCGACCCAGATTGGATCCACCCCAATCAACATCAAAAGCCACTTACAACCATCACTATAAATACCACACACAGAACAACACACACTCGGTTAGAGAGAAGTTCCCTGAAGATGGGCTCCAGCACGTGTCCGAAAGCTCGGAAGACAAAACCTCTGGTCCCGGAGACTGACCCAGATTGGATCCTGCAACAAAGCAAAGAGTAGCTTTATGCCTGTCTCTTCACTTTGTTCCTAAATTGAGGATACAATTGTATTCCAAAATGGATTATATCAAAGGTACTGCTTAAAAATAATATGCACATAGATGCATCAATTAAGAGAAATAAACTTACTTGCGGGTTTTTCCCAAAGGTGCTTTTTCAAGAGGCAACTGGACTTTCTGGTTTTTCTTCAGCTGAAGAAGCTTCTTGGATGAGAAGTGAAACGTCTTCAAAGAAAAACCAGAAAGTCCAGTTGCCTGTTGAAAAAGCACCTTTGGGACAACCATGACCTGGATGACAGAGATTCTCCATAGATACTTGCAGGTTTATTTTTTAATTTTCAAAACTGAAACACTAAGGGAAGTCAAATTTGAAAGAGCTGCCTATTTCTATTGATGCCGAAAATGAAAATATAAGAGAATTACGGTGTTTCATCTTGATGGGAGAAAACGCTTAGCAACCCATTCTACGATTAACAGGAACTCTGTGGGAATTACAATTTTGTAATTAAAGTTATGTACCCAGTATCACACAGGGAGTGGCGTTATAAATTACATGAGCATGCAATTCTTATCCATTATATTTTGGGTCATTATACAAGTCTGCATAAAAGCAATTAAGAAAAATATTGACGTAAGGCAGGGAGAGAGAGAGAGAGAGAGAGAGAGAGGGGAATTGTCTCCATCTTGAGAATGGAGAAAGAAACACCTTGCAGCTCCTGAAGTTGTTGTTTTTGTTTGTTTTTTTGAACATCAAAGGTGAACTGAATGTAAAATAATCAGAGGAGAAAGTTTCCTGCCTGGCACAAACACACTTGAAAGTGATCCAAAGGAAGCTGCGTCTGAAAATGATTTGCTCATTTGCCAACAGCTTTAAAATCACAAAAATACAAAGCACTGTTTTTGAATGCATCACTTGTAGGAGGAACGCTGATCCCATTTGTATCAAATGTTTATGCAAATTAGATCTTTATATGCTTTTTTTTCCCCTTCTGGCAAATTGGACTTGTACGTAAGGAGGCTTGACTGCATAAGATCCGATACAGATATGCACAAGGGCAAACCAATTAATTTAAAATGAGTTTGCGAGTCTCAGATATGGTGTCAGGTAACTGTAGCAACTGTAGGGTTTCTCTTGAAAGTTAAGATTTGTAGCTCTGATTAAACTTTAATACACCGAATAAACCCTGGAAAATCACATACTGGTGCAAACTTATATTAGCAGCACGATCAAGCAGTAGCTTCCAGATTGGTGATATAAAACTCCATCTCACAACACACACATACACACACACACACACCTGCCCTCACCAGGCCTTTTGTGATTGTGAGGCTTGGCCAAATTTTTGTAGTAATTTGAACCCTGATGGTGCATATATAATAGTGTAGGAATTTATTTATTTTATTTTATTTATTTATTTGTTTGTCAAACATGTACAAGATAGCAGGTATAGGTATAAACATAAACATAATCAAAGTGAATACAGATAGATGAGGACAATAGGACAGTAGGACAGGGACGGTAGGCACGCTGGTGCGCTTATGCACGCCCCTTACAGACCTCTTAGGAATGGGGTGAGGTCGACAGTAGACAGTCTAAGGTTAATTGTAGCCTAAACTAGCATAGGTCTTAAGACAAGAACTGTCAAACCTAACAATTCATCAAAGCAGGTTATATTGTGGGATTCCCCCCCCTCCAGACTATTTTACAACACCACTGACACAGAATAGAGTACAGGTAGTCTCATTTAGCAATCACAACTGGGATCAGCAACTCAGTCATTAAGGAAATGGTCACTAAGTTAAACTGTGCCTCTGTTTACAAACTTACTTCAGCTTTCTTTTGCTTTACAGACCTGCAAAGATCGTAAATGTGAGGCCTGGTCACAAAGTTACTCATTATCATTACAACTGCAAAGAGTTGCTGTGTGAGGCAATCACTGAACAAGAACTATTCTGTACTATCACAGTTGACAAGGAGGGATTAATGGCGCCCTCTCATGGAGCTGGCTTGCCCTGCCTTCCATCTTTGTGTGTTACAGCTGGGATTTCTGCTAGGAATCCCTCTTGTTTTCTTCAAGGACTTTAACAGATTAACAGAATTGGAAGGGACCGTGTAGGTCTTTTAGTCCAACCCCCCGCCCAAGCAGGAGACCCTACACCATTTCTGTCAAATGGCAATCCAGTCTCTTCTTCAGAGCTTCCAGTGATGAAGCTCCCACAACTTCTGAAGGCAAGCTGTTCCATTGGTTGGAACTTTTCTCCCTTTACACCTAACTAAATCCTAAACATGACTGGCAATATCTTCTTTTCTACCACGACCACATAATGTCCTCTTCATCTTATCCCAGCCTATGAGAGATTCAATTTTATGTCCTGGTTATACTGGTGTTCATAAAGTGTTTCCACCACTCCCTTTATCCATTGTCCAAAGTGTGTACATTCTGTTAGGTTTCATCATCCATTAGCTTGGAGAGTGTTTCTCAGCCTTGACAACTTGAAGATGTGTAGGCTTCAACTTCTAGCATGCTGGCTAGAGAATTCGGGGAGTTGAAGTCCACAATCTTCAAGTTGCCAAGGTTGAGAAAGACTCCCTTGGAGAAAAGTTGGCAGCGACTAGAAATAGAAGTGGCGTAGAGATTGGCATTTAGGACAGTAACATTCATACCAACATAGTTTTCTACCAACCCAGAGATGGGTGGTAAGTGTTTAACAATGGGAAGAAAGTCAAGGACAACCCATGAAGTTGTCCTTCAGATATACTGAACCATAACTCCCATAATTTCTAGCAAGCACAGCCAATAATGATAGGATGAGTAAACAGTGCTACCTAACAGTTGCAATATATGTTGTGTTTAGGAAATTGAAATCAGTGGGGATGAAAGAGAGCAATAACACTGTAAGTCAGATTGAAGCCTAACAGAAATTTGATGTTCTCCATCCAAACTTTTCTATTTTCTTCAAATTAGTTCACATGCTGTTCAGATGTTTCTGAGGTAAAGCTCCCATCAACTCCAGGCTTCCAACAATCGTTCCATGGGCTACCACAGTGAAGGGAGAAACTAAGTTCATTACTTCATTGATTTGAATATTAAGGAAATGATGGGTTATTCTTGTTTTCTTTTTCTACTCCAACCCACTTCCTCCATCATTTTAGACTGCAATCCTGAAGCAGTGGTTGTCTTACTACTTGGAGATTTTCCCACTGAAGTGCAAGATACAAACAAACATCTAGAGTGCCATTACTTCACCCAATTGCCTTAGCCAAAAACTGATATGATTTATCAGTTTAAAACTGAAGACCTCATATTCCTTCTTGTGTAATTACATGAAAGTTTGGAGCATGGCTATACATTTGCATCAACTTGCAGAGTCTCTTTTCCCAAAAAGTGGGCATAAAACATGTTTTCAGTGAAGAGAGCTAAATCACAGTACTGAAATAACAGCATAATGATTTATTTAGTGTTGAAATGGGACTATTATGATCCAAGTTCAAACCCTAATTTGCCCTCATGCTAGCTGAGGAATGTATCAATTATGTATCCCATCCAAATAGGTATTGCTATGCTGTTTGTATCTCCTAGTTGGTGCCATGCATGCATGGAGTAAAACTGATTGTGCTTATAACCTACCAACAAAAATGTGTCAAAACCTAGTAGTGTGGTCCTAACCATTAGCAGAGAATATTGCACACCATAGATATTACTTAGGCTAATTACCTTCTCTGTCTTACAAAAAAAAAAGTTTATATGACATCTTGATTGACGTGAACATTCATGAGCAGTAGATGAGAATTTGTGAACTCATTTGATAATACCCATGGCATGTGGAAGATTATGACTTGGAATAGTACAGAAATAAATGGTAAAGAGCACTAACAAACAAATGAAATGAAAGAAAAATACAGTAGATATATGGTGAAGATTGCAACACATCTGATAGGCGATCTAATCTTGTGAAACTGAATACATGCAGGGAAATACAAATATAATCCACTAAGTGTCCACTAAAAATGGGGGGGGGGGAGAGAAATAAGGCTAAATATATACAGTATGTCAGAAAGTCTGACGATGTCATCTTCTAGGTTGTATAGATAAATAGAAAAATAGAAATCCATAGGTTTTTGGTGACAATTACATGTTATGCTTTCAGAAATAGAAGAAGTGGACTAAATACATAGAGAGCAAAATGTGCAACATTTGAATGAATGTGATCCAGGATTTTAAAAAAATTCTATAAGGTGACATGAACGGATGAATGAAAATAAGTCCAAAGACCAAGTATCTAGAAGAATGGTTAATATTTTGTGACTTGAAAAAGGATCTGTTTCTTTGAATACATGATTTAAACCAGTGGTTCTCAAACTTTTGTTCATCATGGACTCCCTTTAAATACCTTTTGTGTCCACGGGCCATGGCCATGGACCCCCCAAGACTTAACTCAAGGTTTAAATCATAACATTTCTTCAAGACTTCTCAGACCCTCTGTGATGACATTATGGCCCCCAGGCAGAGGTGGGTTCCTCCCGGTTTGGACCGGTTCACCCAAACCGGTAGCGACCCGCTGATGACGTCACGGTGATATCACGGAACCGGTTCTGTCGGTGCTGGTCCATGGGCGCTGGCATCTTTTTTTTTTTTTTTTTTTTTTTTTTTTTTTTTTTTTGTTTATTTTTTTTATTTAACATTTTCAAATATCTATTTTTTTTTTCTTTTGCATGCATCACCAACTTGTTTTCAGCTTTTTTTTTGAATTTTTTTCGTATTTTTCGGCACTGCGCATGTGCAAAGCACACATGCGACCACGCGGCATGGCCACACGGCGCGGGAGGAAGCGAACCGGCAGCGAGGTAAGTTAGAACCCACCCCTGCCGCCAGGGGTCTGCGGACCATAGATTGAGAATCACTCAATTAAACTATACCTTTTTTTATGCTCCTAGAAAAGGAATTAATGGAAAAGCACAATTGCTTAGAGAATTAATGAACAATACAATAGGAACGAATGCTTCTAAATTTGCAATAGTTCATTATTTGAAATAGTTTTACTATTTCAGTAGTGGATCTTGGGAAAAAGATGAAATACAGATGAAAAGGAAACAACCAAAAGACATTAGAGTAAAAGTAAAATTACTACAGGAAGAGAGCATACAAATCCTGTATGAGAAAGCATTAATCTTTCAATAGAAGGAACTGATTGTAAAGAAAATTCAGGTGGAAGCATCTTGAAAAAGAGTGAAAGGAATTATATTACAGAATGCTACCAAAGTGTACGGAGTTATGCTACTGGGAGAGATGAAAAATGTTGTAGAGCGACAATTGAAAAAGATAGACAGAGATATTTGATGCAAACGAATGTTTTGAAAGTGAGCGAAAAGGGAATAAAGAATCCAGTAAAGGGAATAAATGTAAAAGTGATGAAATTATTGAGGAAGTAACAGAAGTGAGAACATTTTGGAAGGGATATTTTTGGAAATTTGAATGGGAGTCACTACTTTCTAAGGTGCAGCAAAGTTGAAGATTGCTTACTTTAATTTATAACTTGGGGAGTTTGGGTAGTTATGTGACTAACAATGCAGGTGTACTCTTGGCTTATATCTCAGGTCATTTTGCATTTGCCTGCTCTGCTAAACATTGTTGCACTGACTTAGCTGTGAAATGCTGCACTTTTTGAATTGAAATATATTGTCATTAAATGTGTAATTGATCCAAGACTGAGAATTTGGAGAAGAAAATAGGCCTCACTTTCAGGAGCTCAGAAGGGGGAACCATCTGTCATTTGGAGGGAGTCAGACACAAAGAAGCAAATCTTTATTTTGCCTGTGATTTTATTTTCCTCAGCTGACTCTGAAGTTTATTTAGGATAGCACCATTGGAGCAAACGCAATAGGAAAACACCAGTTTATCGACTCACCGATAAATGAGGGACAATTCAGTTTTTTAAGCTTCTATCATCTAACCTTATTTCCTCCACAATAATTTCTGCCTACGCTGAATCTGTGAGAATCTTCCTTTCTTGATTGTGAGCTGTTGTAAGGAGCTCAACAAAATAGATGAGATCCTCAAGAAAAAAGAGGTGTGATGTTTAAAGTACAAAAGGCAATGTGTTAATTGATGTGTAGTTGTGATGGAAGCAAATGTGGTCTGCAAGAACAAAAAGGTGTGGAAAAGCTTAGTGAATCATATTGGTGGAATTTCATTTGCTTATTATTTCTAATGTCTGTGATTTGTATAGGGTTCCTTTTTACTTCAAAAAGAAATTGTATACAGGTAGTCCTTGACTTACGCCCACAATTGAGCCCAAAATTTCTGTTGTTATGTGAGGCATTTGTTAAGTGAATTTTGCCCCATTTTATGACCTTTCTTGCCTCAGTTGTTAAATGAATCACTGCAGTGGATAAGTTAGTAACCTGGTTGTTAAGCGAATCTGGCTTCCCCATTGACTTTGCTTGTCAGAAGGTCGCAAAAGGGGATCGCATGATCTTGGGACACAGCAACGGTCATAAGTATGAACCAGTTGCCAAGTGTCTGAATTTTGATCATGTGATCATGGGGATTCTGGAAAAGTTGTAACTGTGAAAGGCGATTATAAGTCACTTTTTTCAGTGCTGCTGTAACTTTGAACGGTCACTAAATGAACTGTTATAAGTCAAGGACTATCTGCATTGGGTATGGGCTTATGCAGGGGTGAAATGCTCCCGGTTCGGCCCGGTCCGGGCGTACCAGTAGCACGGCCTGCCGGTGTTTCGGAGAACCGGTAGCAACGGCAGAGCGAGGCTCCACCCACCCACCCGGACGCCGCCATTTTTTTTACCCTCTGCACATGCGCAAAGCGTTCTGCGCATGCGCAGTGGGTGAAAAAGCCAGTGTGCGAGTGGAGCACAGGTGAAAAAGCACGCGGGCGTGCGGAGCAAGCGCTTCCGAACCGGTAGGGAAGGTAAGTAGATTTCACCGCTGGGCTTATGGATGGATGTCTGTTTTGCTGGTTTTTTGTTTTGGTCTCCTATTTCTTTTTGATTCTCAGATGAACTGTGCCAACTTGCATCAAATAGAGAAAATTTATCTTGGGGTACATTTAAAAAAATAAAAGAGGGAAAATTGTTTCTAAACCCACTTTCACTTTTCTTGTCCTAGAACACCTCATTCAAGGAGTAGCCTAATCTGGCTACATAGGCTTGTGGGACTTTCCACAGACATCTTGGGAGCCTCAGTAAATCTTCTCTGTCAGTAGATGTCCATCTTATCCTCACTTTCTTTAAGCAACCATGTAAAGTGTTTTGGACTGCACTGTTAGCATCTGAAGAAAACATTTCCAGTCCTGTGGTTTAACCAATTGGGCAAGATGAATTGGTTGAGACACTAAAATAAAGATGGGGCTTTCAGGAATGTGAGCACTCTGGATAGTATCTTAGTCTACTTTTTTGGGGGGGGGTATATGTTTTATTTGTAATTTTCCTTTAACAACCATACATATTTTATGGACAGTGTATTGACTGGGTCAATATACTTTTTATACAATGCTAGCATTAATAATACAATTAAATATACATAATCTTTGTCTTCCAACTTCTAACCTTAATATGCACTTTGTAATTATAATAAATACTTTTATATATCAGTGTATATAATACAGAGGTGGGTTTCAGCAGGTTCTGACCAGTTCTGGAGAACCGGTAGCGGAAATTTTGAGTAGTTCGGAGAACCGGTAAATACCACCTCTGACTGGCCCCGCCCCCATCTATTCTCTGCCTCCCGAGTCCCAGCTGATCTGGAGGAAATGGGGATTTTGCAGTAACCTTCCCCTGGAGTGGGGAGGGAATGGAGATTTTGTAGTATCCTTCCCCTGGAGTGGGGTGGGAATGGAGATTTTACAGTATCCTTCCCCTGCCATGCCCACCAAGCCACACCCGCCAAGCCATGCCCACAGAACCGGTAGTAAAAAAAAAAATTGAATCCCACCACTGATATAATACTATTTTCCCAATTTGTACTCATTTCCCCCCCATTTGTTGGGGTTCTTCCACATTCACATCTTTGTCTTTAAACAATACCATCCTCTCTTTATGATTCTTTATCACTTTCTCCATAAATAAAATATATTTAAACATCAATAACATTTCTTCATACAATGTGTTTGCCGTCCCCTACTGAATCACTAATATTTTAATATTTTAAATATTACTCAATGTTCCCCCATACTTCCAATATCTCAATTTTCTAGAAACATATCTCAGTCTACTTCTAAATGTTATATGTTGAAATCAGAAAACTAGAATAACTAATAGAACTCCTTTGGAGTGTTCTGGTTCTAAAACTTATCAGCATTCTGAGTACTATGATAAATAAACGCATGTTTTTTTTTCCTATAGTTGGGATTGATAGATATTATTTTCACAAATAGCCTGTGGTTTTCCACAAAATCCAGGTTCACCTCATCTGAGAGTGGGTAACTGTGTTTTTTTGTTAAGGTGTTTTAATGACTGATTTTTGCATTACCTCCAGAAACTGAAACCTCAGATATATTATTTCTTTAGAATTAGGCTTCAATTACTATAAATTGGGCTTCCAAAAATCTGATGCCCCAGAAGCTATTTTCCCCATAATTTAGTTTGAAACATATGTGGTGATTGATTGCTGAACCTTTGCTGCTGCTGATTGAGTGACAAGCTGGCAAGAAAAATGTCTGTCACAGACTACTGTTTTCTCCTTGTGGATGACAACATGGTTCCCCATGTGTGACTGACATGCTTCCAAGAAGAGCAGTCCCTATTCCATTTCCAACTTCCCTGATACTAAGTGAGAACAAACTGTCTACTGTCGACCTCACTCCATTCCTAAGAGGTCTGTAAGGGGCGTGCATAAGCGCACCAGCGTGCCTACCATCCCTGTCCTACTGTCCTATTGTCCTCATCTATCTGTATTCACTTTGATTATGTTTATGTTTATACCTATACCTGCTATCTTGTACATGTTTGACAAACAAACAAATAAATAAATAAATAAATAAATAAATAAAATAGGTAAATAAAGCAGAGAAAGCTAATAGTACATATTTACAGAAGGGTAGCAATGTCAGTCATTGCAGTGAGTGGCCTGATGTCTTGGAGCACAGTAAACATTATCACAGTTTACTAATGTATGCATTTTCATAATGCAGAATATTGTGACAGTAAGCTGCAATATGGAGACTTAAACCAGAGGAACCTCATGGGACTCGTACCTTTGCTGGAGAGCATCCAATGTAAATTTAGATTGGAAAATTTTCCTGTTCTATCCTCCCTTTCCCCAGCAGAGGGCAAAATTTGCTGGAAATCAAGATGGTAAATTTCAGACCCACTCAGCTGGGTGACTTTGGGCTCTTTCAGTCCAACCCACCTCACAGGGTTGTTGTTGTTATGGGGAAAACAGGAGGAGGAAGGAATATTTTGGTATGTTCACTGCCTTGAGTTATTTGTAACAAGAATAAAGGCAAGATATTGAATGAATGAATGAATAGCAATAGCAATAGCAGTTAGACTTATATACCGCTTCATAGTGCTTTACAGCCCTCTCTAAGCGGTTTACAGAGTCAGCATATTGCCCCCAACAATCTGGGTCCTCATTTTACCCACCTCGGAAGGATGGAAGGCTGAGTCAACCTTGAGCTGGTGAGATTTGAACCGCTGAACTGCAGCTAGCAGTCAGCTGAAGTAGCCTGCACTGCTGCACTCTAACCACTGCGCCACCTCGGCTCTTGAATGAATGAATGAATGAATGAATGAATGAATGAATGAATGAATGAATGAATGAATGAATGAATGAATGAATGAATGAATGAATGTGTTGGCTTGCCAAAGATCCTAGGTTCAGACTTAGCATTTCCAGTTAGAAAACCATTAGGTAGTTAATGATATGTAAGCCACAGGATGTGCCACATTACAGGTAGTCCTCGACTTATGACTACAATTGAGCCCAGAATTTATATTGCTGCATGAGAAATTTGTTAAGTGCGTTTTGCCCCATTTTATGACTTTTCTTGCCACATTTGTTAAAGTGAATCACTGCAGTTGTTAAATTAGTAACACGGTTGTTAAGTGAATCTGACTTCCCTATTGACTTGGCTTGTCAGAAGGTCGCAAAAGAGGATCACGTGACCCTCTTTTATGATGCTGCAACCGTGATAAATATGAACCAATTGTTAAGCATCCAAATTTTATTCACGTGACCGTAGGGATGCTGCAACGGTCATAAGTGTGAAAAATGGTCATAAGTCACTTTTTTCAGTGCTGCTGTAACTTCAAACGGTCACTAAGCGAACTGTTGTACCGGTAAGTCGAGGACTACTTGTATTCAGACTGAGGGATGCACTCCCCAAATTAGGCAAGGTAAAGATGAAGTGAAGGGACCGGGATAAAAAGAAAATGTGATTAAATTAAACTGGAGTCAGTAATATCACACCCCATGAGATTATACATTTTCCATTTGTGTTACATCAAATAAACAAACAAACATTTTGGGGGGCTGCGGGGACCACACCCCAGATTTTGGTGGGATGTGGTGCATCCCTTTTGCTGGTGACTCTTTGTCTGATACGCTACATTGTCCTACAGTTGTCACAATTATTTTTACCTGTTTTTAAAATTACAGGACCCCCATCTTTGTTTCTGTCACTCATCCTACATAAGAGTTACAATTAACCTATGCCTTCCTTACCCTTGTACAAAGCTATTTGCTAAGGCAATAATGGGCATATCAAGCGAGCATGGCTTTTATGTGAAAATAAGCAAAGTGTTTGACAAGATGTTTAAAGAATATAAATGTACGAAATTGCCATTGTTAAACAGACTATTGTTATTAAGAGGTCTTAGCTTCTGTAATAAACTAGTAATTCCTAGGTAGTCTCGCAGATTAAGTATTTTTCTCATGAAGGCTATATTTGTTGAATCAAAAGTTGTGATGGACTTAATCAGGCTCCATAATGAAAGATTACAGTGTTTTCATGTCAACATCTTATCTAAACGAGCCCCTTTCTTGGCATAACTGTCAAAGGAGAAGATGAGGGTTTTCTTAAGATATGACATTTAACTAATTTGTTACACAGGTAGTAAATATTTGCATCATGAAAAAGATTTGAGGCTTTGCATAGTAGAGGATGCTCAATTGGCAGTACCAAATTTGCCAATATGCATCTAGAAAGGCAGCCGCTGCCCATGGGCATCTCCCAAGGATTGTAGATGTGAAGGGAAATTCATCACAGCTGTACCCTCAGGCTCGCTGAGACAGCTGGAAGTTTAACAGCTCTGACTTAAAAGCTCAGCGTAATTGTGAGACAGATTGCAAGGGACCAGAGGCTCCAGCAATAGCTGAATATTTGGGGAATAGCTTCAGAGCAGCTGCTGATCAACCACCCAGTCTTTGGGAATGTTGCAGCTGCTGGATCCACTCTCAGAAAAAAGGGACTGGACAAGGTGATATGGGCTCCAGAACTCATATTTTTCTCCTTGCTAATTGAGGAATAGGACATTTTCAATTTCTGCTATTAGAACTTTCAACCCTAATTTAAATGTCTTAAATCTGGAGAGAGGCTGCTATATGCATACAGCCAAAGCACAAAGTGATATGGTGGGAACACTTTATGATATGATGAGAGTCATAATATGAATACACTTAAATAGCACAGACCAGATTGTTTCCTGGTGTATCTGCCCATAAAGGGAGTGGTGCGGTGGCCTAGAGGTGGAACTCTTGCCTCACAATCAGGAGGCTGTGAGTTCGATCCTAGGTAGAGGCAGATATTTCTCTCTCTGGGCACGATGAGAATTTATCTGCTGAACAAAACTCTGCATTGGCGACAGGAAGGGCATCCGGCCATTAAACACTCTGCTAGCTCCATTCAGTTGTCCAGACTCTACCCCGCAAGGGATTATGGGGTCGTTAAAAGATGATGATGATATGTGCCCATAAAGGTTGAATAAATGAGTATGCTCCAGGTCCTTTCATTTAAATGCTGTCATCTGACGGGACCCTCGTGGTGTCCCTTCCTCCTTTTGGAACAGCATTTCTTCTGAGATCTGAAGAGCCCCTACCCCACTTGGTCTTTTGGAAGGCCCTGTCCCTCTCCCCAAAAGAATATGGGAGACAATCCAGCAAAGGTAAAGTTCACGTTAAGGTTTGGGCTGTGTGAGAAGCATGTTGTTTTCCTCTGCAAGATATGAGACTATGTTTCTTCTTTATGTTGTTATTGGATCTTGTGAGCCACCTAGGATTGTTTATGTGTAAAATAGGTTGTCCCTGTCTGAGGTAGATTCACAGTTTTAAAAATGTGATGAATAAATAAAGGTTGGTTGGTAGGTTGGTTGGTTGGTTGGTTGGTTGGATGGATGGATGGATGGATGGATGGATGGATGGATGGATGGATGGATGGATGGATGGATGGATGGATGGATGGATGATAGATGGATGGATTGGATGGATAGATGAGAGAGAGAGAGAGAGAGAGAGAGAGAGAGAGAGAAAGAAAGAAAGAAAGAAAGAAAGAAAGAAAGAAAGAAAGAAAGAAAGAAAGAAAGAAAGAAAGAAAGAAAGAAAGAAAGAAAAAGATAGATTAGATGATAGGTAGGTAGGTAGGTAGGTAGGTAGGTAGGTAGGTAGATAGATAGATAGATAGATAGATAGATAGATAGATAGATAGATAGATAGATAGATAGATAGATAGATAGATAGATATAGGCAGGCAGGCAGGGATAATAAAAATATTAAAAAAGAAGAGTCTGTCAAGCACAGAGTGGGAAAGGCAACATGCACACACACTTTAGCAAAGGAAAGAAGGGAGAAACTTTGTCGGGCCAGGAAACAGAAGAGAAAGGAAAGTGAAAAAGACCAATCAAGAGTGAACCTTATAATAAATCCAAAGGTGATGAAGAATTTCTCAAAGAGAAGACCAATTTCCTTTGCAAGACAAGGCAAACTGAAGATGGAGTAAATGCAATAATGAAGCAAAATGGGGCTCTGGGTAGAATGAGGCACGAAGGCATTTCAAAAGCTGTCCTGAATCTGACGGTCTACTTACAGCTACACTGAGGAAAAAGCTTCTTGGATGAGAAGGGAAAACATTTTAAAGGAAAAAACCAAGAAAGTGCAGTTGTCTTTTGAAAAGCACCTTTGGGACAACCAGGACCCAGGTGATTGAGAATCTCCATAGACGCTCCAGAGGCCAGTGTGCCATTCAGAGATGGGTATTCCCAAGTTAGGATGCCTTGATGGAGAGTCACTTTACCAAAGTGGGAAATATAAAACAAATATTTCTAGATAAGAAAAGATGAAATTTGTTCTTTTTAGGAAGAATTGTATAAATTAACCTTAATATCCTACTAAAACTACATTTCCCTTTTTTCAAATGATTCCAGTTTTATTGAGAATAAGGGTATTAAATGATTGTCATAGACAAGTAATTAGTTATACCCAGTTCAATAAAAAGCCAAGGATTAAATTCAAAAATTTTCAGGATACAAAAGAAGAAGGTGCTTTAGTGGCTCTGACTTATTTGTCCATATATTAAATTATTGTATTTTATTCCAATCTCATTTTAAATTGTTTTTATCGGATTTTAGTAATAATTTGTGTTTCAAACTCTGAACTTTGGTATGGCCCATGGGCTAATCAATAAAGTAAACTAAACTAAACTAATACTAGCTGTTAAATGTAAATTTTAGAATAGACTATATTGTCATACTAGCTTCACTGCATTTGCAGAGCGGCAGAGGTAGAAGACCTGGCTCACATCCTATTTGATTGTTGCCTGTATAAGAGGGTGAGAGACAGGTACCTCGGTTTATATACTAAACAAATGATCCATTGGAAACCCCATATCAAAATAACTTACCTTATGTGCAGCCAGAATTTGAAAACAACATTTAATACAGCACAGTACTGAGCAAAAGGGTTCGGTTGAGATCGGCATATGTGGGACTGATTGGGGTAGATTGTAGGGGTGACACTGAAATATAATTTTATCGTATTTTATTTATCCAAATATTAAATTATTGTATTTCATTCCAATCTCATTTTAAATTGTATTTTATTCCAATTTCATTTCAAATAGCTTTTATCAGATTTTAGTAATAATTTGTGTTTGGAACTCTATGTTCTGACCTAGTCTTCCTGATAAATCATAAATCACAAACGTAGTCCCAAAAAACCTCTTTTTATTTCAACAGCTGTGAATTATGTTCATTCCCAGCCGTAATAAGTCCCAAACAGTTTTAATTAGTCCGACAGAAGTCTGCCACAGTCTTTCAGGAGAAGGCTGATAAGCACCCACCTTTATCTCCCTTGACACGCTGCCAAAGACCTAATTGGCAAGTAGCTTTGCAAGGCCAAAACGGAGTACAGAGTCAAAACGGAGCTGCTGAGTTACACCGAACAGAACTGAACCAAGTTGCTTCCTGCAAAGCTCACATCCGTTTGCTCCACTTTTATGTCCTATGGGAGGGCCCAATCATCTCCAAGCCTTACTCCCAAGTAGTCCTTTTCTTCCTTAACTGTTCTTGCTGGCAACTCTGCGCATGCGCGCCTTGGGAACAGGCTACCCCTGTTCCTCTGCCTCGCTGATGTCAGCCTCTGGAGGCTCCAGGGTCAGCACAAACCTCCCAGATGGCCCGGGCCCCATTTCTGCCTCCGACACAGAGCCTTCTCCAGACTCCAGGACTGGCCCATGTTCCTCCCCAGCCTCCTCGCTGTCCAACTCTACTGCCAGTTCCGCAGGCTGCTGGCGGACCACAACACTCTGCACTTTGATATGGCCCATGGGCTAATCAATAAAGTAAACTAAACTAAATTAATACTAGCTGTTGAATGTAAATTTCAGAATAGATTCCATATCCCCACGATCCTATTACTTCCATGGATGAGGCTGGTCTCTGAGAGGTGTTGCATAGATATATCTAGGTCAACATACATAGAAATAAATAGCAACTGCAATATTAAGTAATCTTCTAGAAGTTTGGGATAAATATACTGTAGAAAAAGAATGAGTCTAGATTTGTCCCCTCTTGCATTGTTATCAAATGTTTATTTTTAAGAAGATGAAGATACTAAGAAATTTCCTGAGTAGAGAGAGAATAGTTTGATTGCACAGTTTTAAAGAGGGTCCAACGTAAGATTTCTGAAATCTCTTATCACACAGTGCTTCTCCACGCTACACTAAATTGGTTCCAGAAGCAACAAAAGAATTGCCAAAAGGGGGGGGGAGTGGGGGCGGGACATACACTGAATCTGAAAATCTTATAATACCACTGTCAGCATTTGTTAGGCATAATTTATAAATTAATAATGAAGTATGAATCAGTATTCAAGCAAGTCAAAAATTCTATGATTAAATGGATATTTGAATTTGACAATTTGAAAATAGTCATAGAGAAACAATGGTGTGAACTTCAATGGAAAAAATATCAGATTTTCTTCAAACATTGTACTCAGAAAGAATTGGTAGAAGATGTTTTTCCACTGGTATCCTATTCTTGAATGCTACAATGAATAATTCATTCTCCAAAAAAAAAAAAAAATGTTAGAAAGGTAACAAACTGGTTGGATCTTTTCTTCATATTTTCTGGAAAATGTTGCAAAGCCCAGCAATTGTAGCAAATGATTCATTGTAGAATGGAATAAATTTTGAAAGTTGTAATTCGTTGAACCTGAGATGGTTCTTACTATATTTCATTGAATTATATATCCTTTCCAAATACACTGAACTAACATTATATATGTTAATGGGTGCAGTGATTAAACATGCCTTTTATTGGAAAAGATCTCTGATTTCCTTTTCAGAAGAATAGCTAATTAAATTGTGGGGGTGTGCCTTGATGTGTAGAATAATTTAAAAAGTAAAGCTGATGTAGAATTTAATTGCACTTTTATATGCAATTCTTTTATGTGTAGAATCATGCTGCATCCAAAATTTCAGTTTTACATTTCATATCTTAATTTGATGTATAATTGACAATATTGATTTACTTATTGTTTGCTACCGGTAAGTACAATCTTTTTTAAAATGACTTTATCGGTGTTAACCAAGTACTTTTATTTAAAGTTCAATAGGGACAAGTAGGTTTGGATTAGAAAATGGGTAAGAAGTATCTTATCAATATTTAAAAATATATAACAATAAATGGGGAAAAAAGAAAAGGCACTTTTCCTTGGAATAATCTAAATTTATCATTGGAAACAAGCCATTTGTTCATTTAGCACAGGCAATGTACAATAATTCTCAGAGGTTGTTTCCATCTGGTACAACTGGAGAAACCAGGAAACTGGAATAAAGTAAATGGTCTGTTATGGAATTGCACCATTTCCTACCTGAACATTTACCCAAAAAAAGGAAACACAGTACTTGAATTTGACCAAGGAATTTTGTTTAACCTTAGGATGTCGTTCTTGATGGAGACAAGTTGCCATTCCATCTTCTATAACATTGAATCATCCTTCCCTTGTCGAGAAGGAAAAGATATTGCAATTCCTGTGATTCTTTTTTTTTTTTAACAAAAAGACTATGTCAGCTGTAGGTGGCAGTTAGCCTTGTTTGTCACACTTATCTCAATTAAAGTTGTGAAAAGAAATAACATATCCCGGTGTGTATATAAACGTGTGTCAGTATTAAACTACTGAGTGGTCTATACCTGTGGTTATAACAAGAGTTCTTTTCAAGGTCAATGAAACAGTCATACTCATAGGTGAAAGCTTTATTCACTAAATGCAGTTTATTACTAGTTTTTAAAAGCTGTATTATTATGGTTGGTCGCATAGTCAGCCCGATGTTTAGATTGCATTTGGCATTTTTGTCCACTATTGAGTCCTTCCCAAGGACTTGGGATAGGCAGATGTTGATGTCTGATGGTGTTAGAGGTTTCGTTACAGGATGTAATTATAATGGTTGGTTGCACAGTCCTCCAATGAAACCTGTCCAGGATGGTTAAACCACTCACAGAGCTCTCCTCCCCCTTGAAGTATGTAAGCCTAACAACCACTTCAAGATAGTGTCTCACTTACCAAGGACCTGGGATAGGCAAATCTGGATGTCTGACGGTGTTACAGATATCATTGCAAGATGGAAGCTGTTCCAAGTAAAGCTGCCTTCTGCAATTGACTGATGGCAAATTTGTCAATGCCTATGGTGTTCAAATGGTGCTCCAGTTGTTTTGGGATTGCACCCAAGGTGCCTATTACTAATTGGTACTACCCTTGCTTGCCTTTGTCATAGACGTTCTATTTCTATTTGTAGGTCTTTGTATTTTGTTATCTTCTCCAGTTCTTTCTCTTCTATTCTGCTATTTCCAGGCACTGCTACATCCACTATCCAGACATTTTTGACTTTCTTACCAACAACTGTTAAGTCCGGGGTGTTACATGACAGGTGCCTGTCTGTCTGGATTCTGAAGTCCCATTTTTATTTGTATTATTGTTGTTGTTGTTGTTGTCGTCATCATCATCATCATCATCTACCTCCTTTGTATAATTGGAAAAGCAATTAACTTAGAGCTTCTTTGGTGAAACTTGCTAAGCTAATGAAGCAAACACTGAATATATAACATGGTACAGTTTCACTAAAGATTGCACTAAATCTATATGATGAAAAATATCCCACTGTTATGATGACACAGCGTTAAGAAACATTAGTCAATAAATGTGAATGTGTTAGTGGAAATCATTACAAGGAGAATAATTGCTTAAGTACAGAAGGGTAAAAGTCAGTAATTATTAAGTGAGATTCATTTGCTGGCTTGCCAAGATACAAACCTATAAATATTTATTACTTTGGGGGGGGGGAAGTGTTTTCTAAATAGATGTTTTTGTATTTTGATTTTAGTAAGGTTTAGATAATTACATGTACAAATGTTCATGATGATTAAAGCTCTTTTTTCTAACATGTATTACATACACACATATAGTATATACATATTGTATATAGTTTTGTAAAATAATTTAGTTCTGAAACCAAATATATTTTAATATAAATGTGTTTCAGCCTTAGTCACTAAAGAGTAATATCAATCTATATTGGATGGGAGATTAACATTTAACATATACATAATTCATGCAACACTTGGTTGGATCCAAAGAAAATTAATTACACTTTATTCCCATTGAACTTAGGACAAATTAGTAATGACTAAACTAAAATCCATTCATTTCACCAGGAATAAAGCAGAACTTACATCCTCTAAAAGTAACTACATTGAAAAGTGATGATTTTGTATCTTTCTCAAATGAAAAAGGTGAGTGCTTTTAAAGAACATCTGTGATAAAATGAAATTCATTTGATTGGTTTTAAAGAATCATTGTAATAAAATGAAATTCAAATTAGCATAGGGTTCATGGAATACTGGAAAAATCCAACAATTTGTTATTATTACTTTACCTCTTTCAGTGAGATGATTCTTACTCGGCAGTAAAAAAAAATATCAGGAGAATGGAATCACCTTTTCCGACTAACAAATTGTTATTAAAAGACATAAACATATGTGAAGTGCAGCTTATTTCATCAGATGTATAAGTGACTAAAGTGATGTAGGATTTAAATTGGAGATGAAGTGGAGGGAAGATAAGATTATCACACTTCACCGCATATAAAGGCATCTCTAAGAGCCAATGATGGTGCTTTGGTCTAAATGGTGGGGGAAAGTAGACCTTTGAGATGTCCACTCTTTCTCAAATAATGACCTAGTGCACTAATGTCATATACACCACAGCATTAGATCTTACCTCAGCTCCAGAGGTAGTGTCCAGAATGGAAGTGGTCTTTGTGAGTTGACTGTAGAATCTAACAGGGAAAATGGAAATGAAAGGAAAAGAGATTCAATGGAAAAAAGGAAAGGTGTTGTCCAATCAACTTCGCTTTCCTAAGAAAAAGCTAGATAATTTGCAATTTTGATACCTTTATAAGACCTTTTAATGTGTTTCTTTTGAAGAGAGCAAATACATTGAAATATATATATATATATGAACAATATATGAAAATAATGAAAATATACACGTAAAAACAATTTACCATAGCCATTTTGTATATACTGTATGATGGAATATTGTTCCTTACCGGTTCATATTTCAGCCACATCCTCAGTCAACATTTCACCTTGTGTTTAGGATCAAGTACATTGGAATCAGGGATGAATTATGGAACGACTGAATTATTCTAGAAGCCATAATTTACTCACCAAAGCATAAGTAAGACTGGCAAACTGTTCCAAAACAAGGCCACAATTTCAAATAAAAAGGAACCTGACATCTTTCAACATTCTGTCATTGTCAAAGACTTTCAAAAGTGTTAAGAAACTGTGAGACAAACTCCATTCTATATTTCATCCATTGATGCCTTAATGTTCCTTCAGCTCATTGGTATTCCCAAGCTTTTCTACCAATTCATATCCCCTTTTGTCCCTGTTTAAAGGCTTAGAAGCTATATTTATGTTCTTAGCCCTGGTGAGTCTCCTGAAAGCACCAATTTTTGAGTTGCCTCCGAATATGGCATGTGACCTTTTATTTACAAGAGCAATAAATCAAAAGCTTAAGAGTGTTACATTAGGGTAGTGTTACAGATGGAGAAGCTCCTACTTATAGTAGTTGAAATGACTGAAAAATATAATGCAGAGAACCTATTTGAAAAGAATTGATAGGATTTATTCATCTCTTTCGTTAAAGCAGTATTTCTCAACTGGGGAATTCTGGAGGTTAAAGTCCATATGTGTAAAAGTTACCAAGGTTAAGAAACACTGCCTGAAAACAGCATGTAACATCTGGTTTTCCTCTCCTGGCCATGTAACATAATTCCTGCTGTGCTTTTATGCTCAGTTCACTTGCACATGCGTTTGTCTGACCATTCACACAAACAGAAATGGTGGTTGTTGTTTTTGAATCTTTCAACTCTCCTGGATGAGTCAACCATCTACAGCAGGGATGTCAAACTCGATTTCATTGAGGGCCGCATCAGCATTGTGTTTGATCTTGGGGGGCTGGGGTGGGTGTGGCCATGGTAGGTGTGGCCAGCTCGACATCACTCGTGTCGGGGGCCTGTGGTGGCCCCAGCGCTCTGCCAGCAAAAATGGGCTCACAAGCTCTGTTTCTGGCTACGACAGCCTTCTGCAGCCCTCTGCTGGCGAAAACGGAGCTCGGGAGGGCCGCATGCAGCCCTCCCGAGCTCCGTTTTCTCTGACAGAGGCACCGTGGGCCGGTCCCTCGCTGTTTCCAGGGTCTTGGTCCGTGGGCCTTGAGTTTGACACCCCTGATCTACAGCATTGCATCAAATAACTATATCATTCCTCATAAAGTAAGACATGGCTCAGCTGATCCCTGAATCGATTTAATTTCAAAATCTCAGCCCTTATATAATGTTCCCCTTCTCCTCAATCTCTGCACCATTTCTCTTAAACTTTTGCAAGTTGTAAGATCACAAAGCCTAGAGATGCCTCTACCCTAACCAACCCTATCTAATCAATCTGCTATTTTCAGCCAGGATTTCATTTGTAGTAAGGGATTTGTGGGGACATATATACTGTACATGTTCCTTAGTTACTGGCAATAAATAACTTCTTAATCTCAAAGAAGGAAAACCACCCTATGGAAATGAAACTTCTATTTATATATTTATACACAGATTCAATGTTAACTACATGTTATATGTAAAAATGAAGGCTATAGTTTTCTTAGTCTTAACCATTTAATTTAGAACCAAAAAATTGCATATTTTAAATATTGAAATTGTTTAATAAGCCATTTCTTTTAAAGAGAGTTTTACCCAGTTTAGTATTTTGTTCCTTTGTTATAGAACAATCCCAGTTTAAGAGTATTTTAAGAAAAAGAAAGTATTTCTGATTACTGCCTTAATGAAACTTCTGTTTACAGATTCATATGAATCTCAGCAGATAGCAGCACCTTCCCATATGTGTTTGAGATTGAATACTTATTCAATTTACTTATTAATTTACCTATCACCTTTGTATACTGTCTACTCCTGACAGAGCCTATCCTTTGCAGGTGACAAAAATAAGTCAATAAGCATAAATTTAAGCCTTGTTCCCTCGGGATATGATTACCTCAGTGTGTGAAAAGATTAAAAAAAACAAAAAACAAAAAGTACCCTTTTGATGGCTTTGGAACCCATCAATATTGCTTTACATTCAATATTTACTTGCTTCAAACTGGAAATCATGCTCAAAAAAGACTTCCAAAGAAGGCTCCCTGGTGAGTCTCCTTTGGTTCTCCCATGATTCCCTTGTAGGTGGTGACCCATGGCTTGAAAGAAGCTAGGCTAAAGTAAAGAGATATGGTTTCTATTTATTTTTAAAACTAATGAGGCAAAACTTAGTAGGAAGAGGATTCAAAAATCCCAGAGCTGCCGTGCACAATGGACAGATGAGGTACAATCGGCGGTGGGTTGCTCCCGGTTCGGCCCGGTTCTAAGAACCGGTAGTGCCAGTGGCAGGAGGCTCCGCCCACCCGCCCGGGACGCTTCTGTGCATGTGCAGAAGCATAGCGCGCACGAACCAGTAGTAAAGGGTTTTAGAACCCACTACTGGGTACAATGTGGTCATAGCTCCCGAGATACTACATGTGGTGGCAATTGTTCCTTTAAGTAGACAGTGAGATCCAAGCCATGTAGGAATTCATTCAAAATAACAATCATCTCGCGTTTAACTGGTAAATCTGTTCACAATCAAAGCAACTTAGTTAAAACAGGTGTCATGTTTTTCCCTTTGGATGCAACCAACAGATGTCTGTGTGTCATGTTCTGGATCTGTTGCAATTTTAGAGTTCCTTCAACAATATCCCCATATCTCACTGTGTTACTGTAGTTTAAACTTGTGGAACCTGGTGCATAGGCAATGATAATCAGTATAGACCTTTCCAAAAAGGACACAATTTAAAATTTAAATATACTTGGGGTTTTTTTTTCCCTTGAAAACATTTCTCTTCTCATCCAAGAACTGAAGAAGCTTCTTGGATGACAAGCGAAATGTTTTCAAGGAAAAAAAACAAGAAAGTCCAGTTGCCTTTTGGAAAAGCACCTTGGGACCACCATGACATGGATGGTCGAAAATCTCCATAGATATTTTTTTTAAGTAGGCACTCTGAACCATCACGCTGAGCCAAGTATTTAAAAACAGTCCATATTCTAAGAGCACCCCAACTGTGGACTCATTCCAGTCCATTTTTCTCATTTCAGAGGAAAAAAATTTCCCTATTTAGACCAAGAAGAACCCAAATACTTAATCTCTCAAGATCTTTCCTTGAAACCTCCAACTTGTCAGGATTTAGCTTTCACCTGCGTCCCGCCTCATCCTGTCCACAATCTATCCAGGCATGAGCAACCAAAAGGCTCTGCTTATCTGATGAGGAAGAAAAGGAGGAATAAACCAGGGTATCATCTACATCAGGGGTCCCCAAACTTGGCAACTTTAAGACTTGTGGACTTCAACTCCCAGAATTCTCCAGCCAGCTATGCTGGCTGGAGAATTCTGGGAGTTGAAGTCCACAAGTCTTAAAGTTGCCAAGTTTGAAGACCTCTGATCTACATAAAAGTGAAACCCAGCCCAACACTCCTGATAATTGTATAGAGCAGCTTCAGGTAGTAAAGCAATATCTCCCCAATACTTTCCTCTAAAATTACCATCAAGATAAGATTGGGACCACGACAAAGTCACACCAACTTCCTTGCTCAACGATATCAAATTCAGGCCATGCTCAATGACATCAAGAGCCGCTGAAACATCAAACAAAAACACAAGGACAAGCTATTGTGCTCCCCCTGCAGATCTTCCATCACTATAGCTAGTGTTGCCTCTGTGCAGCGATCAGATCTGAAACTGAATTTAAATGGGTGAGTCTGACTAGTATTCCATGAGAGATCATCAGCAAATTTCAGGTCCCTGGGCTAGAATGGAGGTTAAAAAAATATAGAAGAAGATAATGACAAACCACTTCTGTACTATTGCCAGGAACCTTGCTTCTACTGAAGATTTTGCCAACAAATAAATACTTTAAAAAAACAACAACCACCACCAGGCAAAGGTAGTTTTGCAACTGACAGGGAAAAGTTGCCAGGCAGAGGATACCAAGAATGGGGGTTCAGCTATTATTTATTGATTTATTTTATTTTATTTTATTTTATTTGTTTGTTTGTCAAACATGTACAAGATAACAAGTATAGATATGGACATAAACATGAACAAAGGAAGTAAATACACATAAATGGGGACAGTAAGACAGGGATGGTAGGCACGCTGGTGCGCTTATGCACGCCCCCTTTACGAACCTCTTAAGAATGGGGTGAGGTCCACAGTAGACAGTTTAAGGTTGAAGCTGTGAGGGTTTGAGGCTGTAACAACAGAGTTGGGTAGAGCATTCCAGGCGTTGACCACTCTGTTGCTGAAGTCGTATTTTCTGCAATCGAGTTTGAAGCGGTTTACCTTGAGTTTGTATCGATTGTTTGCCCGTGTATTATTGAGGTTGAAGCTGAAGACGTCATTGACTATTGCTTGAGGAATAGATGGAAGAGCCACTACTAAGACAACTATTAGAGCCGTGGTGGTGCAGTGGTTAGAATGCAGTATTGCAGGCTACTTCTGATGATTGCCGGCTGCCAGAAGTTTGGCAGTTTGAATCTCACTGGCTCAAGGTTGACTCAGCCTTCCATCCTTCCGAGGTCGATAAAATGATGACCCAGATTGTTGTGGGCAATATTATGACTCTGTAAACCGCTTAGAGAGGGCTGTAAAGCACTGTGAAGCGGTATATAAGTCTAAGTGCTCTTGCTCTTGCTAGACAGAAGAGAACTGGGCAGGAATGTAAGGTGAATAAATGAATCAGACAAACCCCTCCCAGTTGTCACAAAGATAAAAGGAAGCTAAGGGGAAGCACATTCAAACTTGTAAGATTCTGTTACTATAACTTTACAATAAAAGTAATACTGACCTACATGACATTGGATTCCCAGTCTGTTCTACTTTGAAGGGCTGATAGCTACATTTGGAGTAGCCAAACACTGGATAATACCAGGGATGCGTTCTGGATCCTTTTGATGCCGGTTTGCTCAGGGTCGCGCTGTGCACGTGCAGCAATCAAAAAATAGCTTCTGCGCATGCGCAGAAGCAAAAATTAGCTTCTGCGCATGCACAGAAGCAAAATCCAAGATGGCGGCGCCCACAGAGACACCGACGGAACTGGCTCCATGATGTCATCGCCAAGCTACTAACGGTTCTAAAGAACCGGTTAGAACCGGTACAAACCCACCTCTGGATTATACATTGGCATATTGTGCTAAAGAATAAATTGTGGTTTATTAAATGACTCTTGGATAGGCATTTGTGAACCAGATCTCACTTCTGCTAGACAGGTAGACAGTCCATTTAAGAGAATGGAGAATTTATAGCCAAAGTTGAATACACAATAGCAGGAAGAAAGGGAAAAAGAAGCACTCCATTTTTTGTGGCCTATGTAAATCTATCATGTTAAAAACACTTTGATAGATTAAAAGATGTTGTTTTCCTGGTATAATACTGACTTTGTCCTCTCAGAAAAGGATTTTCTGTTGTAGGACGCTCATGAGACTAATGAAGGATATCAAATGTATCCCACTTGTTTATTTCAGAGAACTGATATGGTCATTCATCTTATAAACCATAAGATGGGCAGTTTCCATCAATATTAATACAAATGTAAAAAAATAATAAAAACCCAACAATCCAATAAGAAACAGCACCTGGCGCCCTCGAACAACACTCCCCAATAATAGTAACAATAACAACAACTTCACTCCAACTTCACTAGTCCCTCCAACTTCACTAGTCCCAAGCCAGCTTTTAGAGCAAGCTATCCATTTGGTGGAGCTCTGATGGCGCAGTGGTTAGAGTGCAGTACTGCAGGCTACTTCTGCTGACTGCCAGCTGACTGCAATTTGGCAGTTCAAATCTCACCAGGCTCAAGGTTGACTCAGCCTTCCATCCTTCCGAGGTTGGTAAAATGAGGACCCAGATTGTTGGGGGCAATAGGCTGACTTTGTAAACCACTTAGAGAGGGCTGTAAAGCACTGTGAAGTGGTATATAAGTCTAAGTGCTATTGCTATTGCTATTTGCCTAAATTTCACACGTTATTAAGAATGATCAAGTTGGTTTATGAACAATGTGCTGAATAAAATGTTTTGTAATATGCAAAGCAAGGAGGAGCCCTGTGTATAAATCATTATTTCTTTATTATATAAGTTGGGCATCTTTCTTTCACTTACCTTGCTGCCTTTAATTCATAAAAGCTCTGGGATTGTTTATCACGTTTACTTCATAGCTATTAATTACTTGCAGCCATAACAACAAGCTGCTAAAGTGAAACGTGTTGTCAAGCCAAAAGTGGGATGGGGATTTAAAAAGAACACCTGTGCCTTGTTATTTCAAAGCAGGTCCACCCTGCACTTTTAATAGACCCCATAACATACATTTAGCTACAAGTAACAAAACAAATGGAAACATCTGTATGCGCTATGCAGCAATAGATGTTGGGCAGGGATAGGATGTTGGGCTTCTGCTCCCCTTTCAAAGATTCTTGGAACCTTAATCATTTAAATTGATTACTACATTTTTCGATAAAGAAAAGAAAACAAGCCATAATTTATTAGATTAAAACAAGCACAGAAGTTACTTAAAAAGAGAATCTGCTAATTAGCACATCTATAATGCCAGATCTTCCCACTGTGACTCATGTGCAGGAATTACAATGTACACTGCACAGAGCCTTCCTTTAGGAGGAAGATGGATCAATTAATAAAATGAATAGACATATTGCTTATCCACGGATTCCTTGATAATATGGTTTCCTATGCACCAGAAGGCAAACCAAAAATGGTCTATGCACATGTCTCTTAATTGAGTGACAGAGAACAAAAGTCTTTCCCCTAAACTACTACGAAAATTATAGACGATTGACACATCTTTTGGACTAGATGATTTAGTTAACAAAACAGTCAGAAAACCAGCTTGTCGGGGATAGGCCTTAGGCAGAAAAGGAATGAGCCAGGAACTATGAGGTTACTGCCTTAGGCAGTTCTCAGGACCAGCAGAGAATCAAGAAACAGGTCAAGAGCATATTGGAATTCATGACTGAAGAATAATAGAGACAAGTGAATAATAGGGATGCAGAGAAATATTGCTCTTCAGGCAACCAATCTGGGAGGAGAAACTCCAGAACCTGAAGGTCCTTGGTTAGAAAACTGTGGTCTGTAATTTGTGCTTCAGCAGATTCTGGAGCTTCACATCAATCCACAGATTCCTAATAGAGCATGGGGGGGGGGAATCTAGAGCATGGAGAGGAATAAGCAACATAGCCATCTAGGGATGCTAATTATTTATTTTATTTTATTTATTTATTTATTTGTCAAACATGTACAAGATAGCAGGTATAGGTATAAACATAAACATAATCAAAGTGAATACAGATAGATGAAGACAATAGGACAGTAGGACAGGGACGGTAGGCACGCTGGTGCGCTTATGCACGCCCCTTACAGACCTCTTAGGAATGGGGTGAGGTCGACAGTAGACAGTCTAAGGTTAAAGTTTTTTGGGTTTGGGGAAGAAACCACAGAGTCAGGTAGTGAATTCCAGGCATTGATCACTCTGTTGCTGAAGTAGTATTTTCTGCAGTCGAGTTTGGAGCGGTTTACATTACATACACTACATATACACATTACATACAATACCTTTAAAA
>QLTV01000806.1:812215-823189 GCA_003457575.1 Thermophis baileyi
GATGGATGGATGGATAGATGGATAGATAGATAGATAGATAGATAAATAGATAGATAGATAGATAGATAGATAGATAGATAGATAGATAGATGATAGATAATTTTAACAAAGCAAAAATAGGTGTAGGAAATAAGATATAATTAAAAATAAAATAAAATAATAATAATAATACAGTAAATAGTGAAAAATGAAAAATGAAAGAGAAAAAAGAGAAAAAAGAAAAGCAAGAAAAGAAATATTGTAAAGAAGCAGCTTCCTATCTTCTTGACCCTATTTCCAGGTATTTGCATTGAATGTTAAAAACTAGGGAAATGAAATCGGCATTTTAGAAAATATCGAATAACCATTGTCAATCTACCTTCTGCTTCCCCAATGCAAAGGAGAATAAATAGTGAACCACTAGCCCGAAGTTCTATACCTCTTATTGGGGATTAAGACTCATTGAATTAATTGCTTATTTCTGATCAGAAATGTATACAGTGATTGGAGGCAGGGACTGGTTTGTCTAAGAAGGATTGACTTGGTTTCCAAGTTTTATCACTCAAAAAAGATCTATCCGTGTTGAAAGAGAGGTCCTTTTGGTCTTGTGCATAATCATTAGTATTCACTTTACTTGTTTCTTATCCCTGTTCCTATAAATATGAAGCTCAGACTTTGTTTCCTATAAAGAAGAAGTAGCCACTAGAAGACAACAAAACTGTTCTAGACATTTCTTTATGTTTTGTAAAGCAAAAACATTTTTTTAAAAGCTAAAGTTTTCTCCTCTGCCAGTTGCGTTCAACTCTAGGGGACGGTGCTCATTTCTGATTCACAGCCAAAGAGTCAGTGTTGTCCAGAGGAGCTTCCATAGTCATGACTATACTCCAAAGGCATACGAAATAGCAATAGACTTATATACCGCTTCACAATGCTTTACAGCCCTCTCTAAGCGGTTTACAGAGTCAGCATATTGCCCCCAACAATTTGAGTCCTCATTTTACCCACCTCGGAAGGATGGAAAGCTGAGTCAACCTTGAGCCTGGTGAGATTTGAACTGCCAAATTGCAGGCAGCCGGCAGGCAGCAGAAGCAGCCTGCAGTACTGCACTCTAACCACTGCGCCACTGTGGCTCATACTGCTACCTTCCCACTAAACTGATACCTATTTATCTATTCGCATTTGCATGCTTTCAAATGGTTAGGTTGGCAGGAGCTGGGGCAAGAAACAAAAAGTCACTCCATCGAACAGAAAGTGCTTGGGTCTCAAACTACTAACCTTCCGGTCGACAAGCCCAGCGTCTTAACCACTCAGCCGCATAGCCCTCCATAATAACTCCCAGGCTACGCAGCATCTTGGAATTTAACTTTCTATTCTTTTTATTCTAATTTTAATTATTTGCCAGCACTTCTTAACTTTTGGTTATGTTGTAAGCCACCTAGAGTCACTGTATTAGTGAGACGGATGGCATAGAAATTGAATAAATAAACAAACAGCATTTATGGATTAAGATGAACTGATCAATAAGCTTTAATAAGCTCTTTTACTTCGAAAATTTCATCAGTGTCCAGTGCAGAAGGGCATATTAAGGTTGGAATTTATCTGACTTCGACTTGTGTCAATAGTGATTCTTATTCATTAATGGAGGAAATAAAGTTGTGGAGAAAATACATTAAAAGTTTACTCTCATCCAGCTAATCTGATGCTGTATCTTCAATATAACATGTGGTTTGATCTTGTGTATGAACTGAATCAAGAATTGAAGGATGTGTAGCTGCTATTGATACATTTTTTTCCAGAAAACAATGGTGTAATTTTATAATACTATTGGGGGGGGGGACAATTGCCACCTTCTTCTTGTATGCATTCCATCTCCAAAGATCTGAAGATTTTTTTTGTCTTTCTCACCCTTGAAAATGTAGCACATTCGTAATGTTAAAAGCTTTCTGAATTCAAGACAGCATTTAAAGATAACTCAAAATTACAATCTCAGCTCTATAATGTTTAAAATATGATGTACAGATTTGAACTTTTTAGGTTCCTTCAGAGAAAATGACATGCTTGGCAAGGTTTGTTTGTGTATGGAAGTACAAAACAGTTTGGAGGTTTAGCTGTGTCATTCCTTTGGTGTATTATATATTTTAACTAAAATATTCCTTTAAATCTGGCAGTTAAGTGATTTGTAAATAACTCTCCTTGGGGTGAAAAATACTGTAGCCTGTGTTGCTATGGAGATCATGGCGGAAAGCAGGTGTAAAAATAATAGCTTTCCTTTATGAGTTGAGGGAATAGATCAGAAAATCTTTAAAGAATGTATTCAATCAAAGTAGTTAAAGGAAGACGGTAATGAAGAAGATGCAATACTTTTTTATTCATCAAATCCTCTGAAATGTGGTGATTTAATAATAAGTTATGGAGCCCAGGAGAACAGAAATCTGCAGTTTTGTGATTATTAGTCATATGTTTCTCCATAGAGCTAAAGGCAGTTCAGTGGACTTATAAACAAGGGTGCTTATATTAAACTAGATATGTCCAGTTTAATTTTGGACATATTGTCCTTCAGCATATTGTCAAGGTTACGTTCACCTCATAAGAGTCCTCAGATGAGGAGGGGATGGACCATTGCAGGATGGAGTCCAAATAGACTGGTGGGTTAGAGCAGGGCTGTCAAACTCCTGGCCCGTGAGTCGGATGCGTCACGCACTCGTCACACCCATGCCCGGTTTAGCGAAGGGAGAAAAAAGTCCCGATACGTCCTGTGACGACGTGAGTTTGACACCCCTGGGCTAGAGAATAAAGATAAGACTGGTTCAAGCGATTCTGAGTCCTGCACATGCCCAGGAATTAGAAAGTGAGAAACCATTGCTTAAATCTTCCATCTTCCTCTAAAGATGTTATTCAGTATCCACCAAGAGACACTTGTTGGAATTTATTGAAAGTTGAGGAGGTACACACATTGCTTTTTTTTTATAAAGGTTTTTTTTCCCCCCATTATATATACATAAAAAACATTCTTTTTCCATCAGCAGTGTGTTGTCTGGCTGTACACCTTTTTCTTATACCTTTTTACAATTTTTTTTCTCATTACATTCCCTTTTAATCTTTAATTTATTACACATTTTATCTTGATATGTTACATTTCTTACTCATTTACTTTCTTCAGTTCCACATTCCTTTCTTTTGTTCTATCCACTTATAAAACTTCTCCCAAACCACATAATATTCTATCTGTTCCTTATCTCTAATTGCTAGTGTTAATCTATTCATCTCTGCACAATCTAATATTTTCCTTATCCCAACTTTCAAATCCCGTAGGTGATTACGTGCAGCTAGATGAGGGTGGTGGAAAACACTGTATCTTTTTAAGGGCAAAAGTAGCAGTGCCCGAGAAGACCCAGCCAAAATGTCTGTCATTTGATTCATACATAGTAGACAATATTCAACCACTTCAATCTGTGGTAGTGTAAGATATAAAAAATGAATAAATAAAAGGCAAGATAGAATGGACGACAGAGGCAGAGACCTCGCAGAATCACGAAGTCATTTCAGGCAATTAAAAATACCAGGGGTTTAGAGGTACATTTTGCCCTGTGTTCCTACATCTATGGTTATTGGTATCAGCTAGGCTGTGCTGTGCTGTGCTAAACACCTTTGTTTAGCACAACTTTTTTTCTGTACATGTCAACATTGACTTCCCATGACTCCGGCTTTTTTTTTTTTTTACTCTTCTGTGCATATTCCTTTGATTTGCTCTAATTTGTTTACCTGACTATGACCTCCTTCAATCTGGCCAATCCCTTTTGGCTTTTATTGCTGAGCTCAAAATAAATAGGACAATTACAAGAATGCCATGTTGTGAACCTGTGTGACTGTATGATCCATTCTAAACAATAAAAGTGCTAAACATATCAAGGAATTGTAACCTGAAACAGGGTAGTTGCTTTTACATCATGAGCACTTTCCATACCTGTGAAGTGAAAGTAGCAATAGCAATAGCACATAGACTTATATACCGCTTCACAGTACTTTTACAGCCCTCTCTAAGCGGTTTACAGAGTCAGCATATTGCCCCCAACAATCTGGGTCCTCATTTTACCGACCTCGGAAGGATGGAAGGCTGAGTCAACCTTGAGCCTGATGAGATTCAATCTGCCAAACTGCTGGCAGCCGGTGATCAGCAGAAGTAGCCTGCAGTACTGTACCCTAACCACTGTGCCACTCTGTATTGAAGAACTATTCTTCTCATTTTGGAAGGAAACTGTATAAGCATACAAAGAAAAGAAAAGAAAAGAAAAAAGAAAAGAAAAGAAGAAAAGAAAAAAGAAAAGGAATGGAATGGAATGGAATGGAATGGAATAGAATAGAATAGAATAGAATAGAATAGAAAATAGAATAGAATAGAATAGAATAGAATAGAATAGAATAGAATAGAATAGAATAGAATAGAATAGAATAATTCACAACTTCTGGAGGCAAGTTGTTCCACTGATTAATTGTTCTGACTGTTAGGAAATTTATCCTTAATTCTAGGTTGCTTTTCTCCTTGATTAGTTCCATCCATTGCTTCTTGTCTTGCCTTCAGGAGCTTTGGAGAATAGCTTGACTCCCTCTTCTTTGTGGCAGCCCCTGAGATATCGGAACACTGCTATCATGTCACCCCTAGTCCTTCTTTTCATTAAGCTAGACATACCCAATTCCAGCAACCGTTTTTTATATGTTTAAGCCTCCAGTAATGATGCCATCCTGTCATTTATGTAGCATATAAAGAAGGGAGGTACTGCAAAAGAGAGTGTTATCAATTGCAGCTGTTTTTATAACCAAAGACCTTGATTTTCCAATGAGAACTCACACAAGTACCTTCAATAAATGAAAAAGGCTCTCCACAATGGTAATTTATCTTTCTCACGTAGATAGTGATAAGATGGGGACAAAGTTAATGTCACCAACTCTCCTGAGCCCAATTTTGCCAATTTTCATAACAACTGAACAGGCCTATATCTACCAATACGATCATGTGGATTGGATATTCATGTGGATTGGCTATTCATTCACCTTATCAATGAATAGAGTTTGCCATTTGGATGATACTTAACTCAGTCACCATCATGTGAATTGATTAAATAGTAATCGCCACGTGGAGTGAGAAGTATCCAAGCGTCCTGCAGATATTTTTAACTGTAGTGCCAACAACCCTTGGCTGTTGAACTGAGGGTCTTATGAATTATTCTTCTTTGTGGTTACTATATTTGAAATGTATAGGAAAAGGAGATTAATTTTTTCTTGGGGGGAAAAAGCTGCTGATAGGGGAAAAAATGTGTCATCCCACTAGAGGTACCATCATTTTAACATACTTTAATCAGCCTGCTCTAATAAAGATTCTATCACTTTTAGTTATATTGTTGAGGTCTTGGCATCTGCAGGACAGAATATATGAGTAAAGGTGAAAGAAAAATGTTAAAAAGAAAAACTAGCTTAGAGAAATGCAGAAAGAGATTGAAATATGTCATTATATGGATAGATAAAAGGCAAAGCATAATGGCATAATCAAAAACTGGATAATGGGTTTTTTTTTTTCTCAGATGACATTTTGGCTACTCAGTTTGCCTCTGGGTTGCAAAAAATTGGCAGACTTGATTGGAAGAAAGTTGAACAGGGACAGAAATATAACAGTGCGGGTTAAGCCAGAGGGACTCTCCAGGTACGAATATAGAAGTAGAGGACCCACCCCCTACCCAAATTTCTAATGCCTATGGCTCAACTTTTTCCTTAATTTCAAGTTTGTTTAGTTTCCTTATTATTGGAGTAATTTGTTTTGGTTGGTGAGAAGTGTTTCTCTTTATGGTAGCTGAACCTCCAAAAGTCAGTTCTGTTCCCATTTGATTCTGTATCCCTTCCTTGGTGGGCTGATTTATCCTCTTGCTTTTCAGTACAATATCTTTGCTGATGACATTCAAGTGTACTAATCTTATGCTTAAATTTATGATCATGATTTGAAATGAATTTCAATTTGTCTAATGTTTCAGCATGGATACCAATTCAGGCTCAAAGAAGACCATAACCTAATAATCTAATTCTTAGTAAAATAGAAAAATGTGGTATAGACAGAATCACCACTAGAAGGATTAAAAACTGGTTGACAAACTGCACTCAATGTGGGTCTAGGACAACTCAGCATGGTCAGCTTAACATTGCCATCTCACTGCCACCAGCTCGCTGCTGCCAAGTTGGCACAGGACAACTCCACACTTGCTATGGGGACCACTCGCCACGGGCAGCTGTAGGAATAACAAGGAGGGCAAGCGAGCAGGTGGGCAGAGTGCAGAGCAGTGGTGGCGGCCAGGGGCTTCCCATTTTCACGCACACAACTCTGGGCCAAAGAGGCCAGGGATGGCGGTAGCGATGGATGGAGCGGGGGCAGGGAGGTGGTGGCAGCCAGGCATGTCCCATTTTCACTCCCCACGCTGCAGCTGCTGCCACGCCATACTCCTGAAGATGGGGGATGTGAAAATGGGATGCGCCCAGCCACCACCACCGCCACGCCCACCACTGCCGCCAGACAGCCTGAACACTGCTGCCACTGCCACATGGCCCAAACCTGAACGGCTTGGAGCTTGATGTGGCATCAGCGGAAGTGGCAGGGGGGAGTTGGAAATGGGAAAACCCCGGCCGCTGCCACCACCATGCATTCTACCCACCCATTTGCTGTTGAGACTCTAGAAAGAGTTCTGAGAAGAGTAACAAGGATGACTAGGGGACTGGAGGCTGAAACATATGATGAATGGTTGCAGGAACTGGGTACATGTAGTCTAACAAAGAGAAAGACTAGGGTGACATGATAGCAGTCTTCCAATATTTGAATGGCTGTCACAAAGAAGAGAGTATCTTTGCCTATTATCCAAAGCAGCTGAGGGTAGGACATGGATGGAAACCTATCAAAGAGAGATCCAATCTAGTATTAAGAACAAATTTCCTGACAGTGAGAACAATTAACCAGTGCAATGGCTTGTCTTCAGAAGTTGTGGGTGTATCATCCCTGGAGGTTTTTTAAGAAAAGATTGGACAGCCATTTGTCTAGAATCTCCTGCTCAAGCAGGGGATTGAACTAAAAGATCTCCAGGGTCCCTTCCAAATCAGTTATTCTGTTCTGTTCAATATTAACAAATCTGAAATCTCGGCTTTTCATTCTGATGATTTTTCCAACTTTGTATTTGTTTCTAGGGTTGTTAAGTGATCTCAGTTGCCAGGAACTTGAAGGTTTTTTTTGGGGGGGGGGTGTTTAACAGGCTATATTTGAAGCTATTATATCAGCAAAAGTTAAAGTCTGTAGGTCTTTAGTCTAAGGTCTAAAGGTCTGTCCGATCGTGTCCGACACTAGGAGGTGGTACTTATCTCCATTTCTTAGCCAAGGGAGCCAGCAATGTCCAAAGACATTTTCTGTGGACATGTGGGCAGCATGACTATACACCAGGGATGAAATGCTACCGGTTCAGCCTGGTACGGGTGTACCAGTAACGGCGCCTGCCGTTCGGAGAACCGGTAGCGACGGCAGCATGAGGCTCCGCCCACCCACCTGGACGTCACCATTTTCTTGTTTTTTACCCTCTGCATGCGCAAAGCATTCTGTGCATGCACAGAGGGTGAAAAAGCGTGTGCGCAAGCAGAGTGTGGGTCAAAAAGCGCACGCGCGGAGCGAGCACTTCCGAACCGGTAGGGAAGGTAAGTAGATTTCACCGCTGCTATACACCGAGGTGCACAGAACACTGTTACCTTCCCACCAAAGTGGTACCTGTTTATCTACTCACATTTGCATGCTTTTGAACTGCTAGGTGGGCAGGAGCTAGAGCAGGTAATGGAGGTCACCCAGTTGCACAGCACTTAGGTCTCGAACCTGCGCTCTCAGCTTTCCATCTGACGAGCTCAGCGCTTTAAATCACTGAGCCATCATGCTCCCACTTTCTGTCTAGTAAATGTTTTTTTCAGATCTTCTGGTTCCCCAAACTTGGCATTAGGACTGAATGTCCTAATGCCAAGCTTGATTGTCTCATTCCTATCTATTCTCATACTAGTTGGCCTTCCAAGTCCAGATCAATGTTATTCATACAGTCTTTCCCACTTTTTCCATATCTTTGCGCACTGCTAGCTCTTCACTGCTCCCTGAGGAGAACACAGATGCAGTATGCATTTTTGCTTTGATCTTTGGAGCCTTATAGTGCAACAATATACCTCCCTCTCCTCTATTTATTCCTCCTCAGATGAATTGTGCAGCTCAAAGGCCCTTTTGGCGGTTATTTCTCCCTCAGGTTTTCACAGCTAAGGGCTTTTCAAGACTTGGTCCTAGGCTATGGAATCAGTTTTCTATACTTATACGCTTTAGAGCAAAACTAATTTAACATATTTAGGAAAGATTTAAAGCCATATTTATTTCAGCCTGGAGCATAGTCAAAGAAATGAACCATACCCTAGACAATAGTGCAAAATTCCAGCCTAAGCCAGGCAGATAATATATTGGCATTTAAAGTTTATATTTTATGGAATCTTTAACTATATAAGTATCCTTTTATTGGTAATTTTAATAGAGTACGGAATTATAAGTTTGATTGCTTTACTTTTTTGGTCATTGCAAATTGGCTAGTTACTAGTTTTTTTAATTACGTTTTTCAAATTATATTGTGTAAAGATTTTTTATTTCCTGCTTGTTCTTTGATATTTAATTGTTTTGAATTGGTTGTTTATTACAGGTCTTGTTAAAAGGCACATTATTATTGTTGTTATTGCACAATATAAACTTTATTAATTACTTGGATAAAGAGGTAGAAGAAATGCTGATCAAATCTGCACATCAAATAAACTTAGTCATAGAGCTAAAACTAGAAGTAAGAAATAATATTCAAATTACCTTGATAATTTAGAGAATTGGACAGAAAGTAGGAGTGAATTTGAGAAAATTGCAAAATTCTTCAGTTAAAAAGCAAAAATCAAATGCACAATTATATGGCTAGGTTTGTTAATAGTATTTGTGCAACAAATCTTGTAATAGAGATTAGTTTCATGCTGAATGTGATCTAACAGAGAATAATGTAGCTAAAACTTGCAGATGTAGTTTTAAGCTGCATCAGAATTATAATTTCCAGTTCATATGAAGAAATAGTTCCACTCTGTTCTTCTTTGGATGGACCCCACCTCAAGTCTTATGTCTGGCCTAAGACAGAATACTTTAAGAATGAAGGAGAAAAATTGGGTCATCTTCAGAGACCTGAAAGGAAACAAGGATGATGGAGAACTTTTGTCTTCTAAAACAAGAATAGACAAGTCTATTCTGTCTTCTACATGACAGCCCTTCATACCTAAGGCAATGATTGTGTCTCCCTGCTGTTTTCTCTCTTTAGGTTAAACATACACAAATACCTCTAAATATTCCTAAGGTTTTTCCTTTGAGACCTTCTGGTAGCTTTCCTTTGCTTATGCTACACTTTCTATATATGCTTCAAAAAGCACGGGACCTTGAACTGAGTACAGTATTTAGGCTATGATCAACAAACAAGAAAAGTTGTCTTCTCTTGATCTTGACATTATACTTAGGTTGATGTGGTCTAGGGTTGTAGTTGTTTTTTTCTGAGTTTGCACATACCGTATTTTTCAGAGTATAAGACGCACTTCCCCCCACCTAAAAGAGGGTGGAAATGTTGGTGCGTCTTATACACCAAATACAGCCATTTTTTGCCTCCCGAAGCCCCGCCCCGCATGAAAATGGGTGCACAGAGGGTTTGGGAGTTCTGCAGAGTACTCCTGGGGGCTGGGGGAAGGCAAAAACGCCCCCATTTTTGTGAAAAACGGGCAAAAACAGCCCATTTTTCACAAAAACAGGGTGCACAGAGGGTTTGGGAGGTCTGCAGAGTGCTCCTGGGGGCTGGGGGAAGGCAAAAACGCCCCCGTTTTTGTGGAAAAAATGGGGAAAAATGGTTCATTTTTCACAAAAACGGGGTGCACAGAGGGTTTGGGAGGTCTGCAGAGTGCTCCTGGGGGCTGGGGGAGGGCAAAAACTTTTTTTCTCTTACTTACCTCTTCGAAATCTTGGTGCGTCTTACACACCAGTGTGTCTTATAGTTTGAAAAATACGGTATATCCTTTTAGAGATATCCCTATCTTATACTCATCCCTATAATTTTTCCAGGCCAAATGAAATACTTAATATTTGTTTCTGATTACATCTGGTTGGGTTGGGGGGTTTGCCCCTTCTTTGCCCCTGTCAAGATTCTCCTTGATACCATCCCTAAAAGTGTTTTCTATACCCCTTGTCTTTGTGTCATCTACACAAAAGCCTTTTGTGTAGGAGACCCTAGATCTGAAGAAGCTGAAGTGAACAGTCTTGATTTTGGGACCCTGACATTCCCTTCAAAGTTTACCCTATTCCTTCTCTGAGAATGTGAGGCAGGAAGGCAACCAATGCTGGTATGAATTTAGAATAACACTGCATCAAGCCACTTGAAGAATTCAAACTATCGTACAATGAATACTATGAATCTTGAAGTCTCAGATTTTTCTTTCATAGGATATACATATCCATATCTAGAATAATTATCAACAATTGTAAGAAAATATTGTTTACAAACAAATGTTGGTCTGTAAGGCCCTACTATATCAGTATGTACCAAATCAAAAATGCGTGTTGACAGACGTGTAGCGTGTTTTGGAATGACTGCTGCTTTGGATTTGGCCTTTTTGCAGACAGCACAATCCAAAAACACCTTACACCCCTTCAGATCCAAACCTTTTACGAATTCCAGCATCGTTTCAAGAACACGAAAACTGGCATGCCCCCATCTTCTATGCCACTTGTGTATGCACCGGTAATGCAAAGGTTTTCCAGTTAGTGCATTTTGAATATTTACATTTTGGTGAGGAACCACAGGCTTGCTCTGAGCAACCTGTTTCACAATCTTGGTTTTCTTGGCTGTCTTGGCTGCAGCCTTTTGTAAAGCAACAGGATCTCTCACTGGG
>QLTV01000806.1:827300-848294 GCA_003457575.1 Thermophis baileyi
TAATTAAATTGCATAAATAATATAGATTGGAAATAAAAATGGATGGATTGGAGAGAGAGAGACAGAAAGACAGACAAACAGAGAGACAGACGAGAGAGAGAGAGATGATAGATAAGAAGCTTTATAATAGGGGTGTACAAATCAGGTAGGAATGTAGAAAAGAGGTGGATTCCCAGGAAAGAGAGGTTGCATTCCAGAGGAGTAAGAGGCAACTCAGTCCAAATATTATGTGGGAGAGAAAGAGGGTAAAGAGAACTCCTCCCTAATTGTTCACAAAGTATACTGTAGCTGCAGACAGTAGAGTGCTCAGTCTGGCAAGATTTTGTCTATAGGTATGAAACAAGAAGAACTCAATTTGGAAGAATCACCACAAGTCATTCTTGGTTTTGGATCTTGATCCCTTCAAATACTGTCCTAGAAGTTGATTTCTTTTCATTTCCTCTTTGTCCCTTCTCACAAAGTCCGTCCAAACTGTAACAAATTCTTTTGTACATCCAGTATAGGAAAGTTATCCAGATCTCTTTTTCAGTTTATTATTTGTATATTCCTCTTAATTATTATGACATCAGCCAGCTTCCTTTGTATATCTATTTCATCTTCCTCTTCTTTATCATTCTTGTAGCCAGTCACTTTTAAATCCACTTTCAAATCAGTCTCTGTGTTGTCTGATAAAACCTGTTCCTCTTCCATAACATCTTTTAAAGACAGTCTATCCATAGTGGAATCAGGGGGCACAATGGCTCAGCAGTTAAAAAAAGCTGAGTTTGTTAGCTGGAAAGCTGACAGCCTGAGTTCGAGACCCAAGTACTGCACAATGGGTGAGCTCCATTACTTGCCTCAGCTCCTGCCAACCTAGCAGTTTGAAAACATGCAAATGCAAGCAGATAAATAGGTACCACTTCGGTGGGAAGGTAACAGCATTCCGTGCACCTCAGCATATAGTCATGCTGGTATTGTGACCATGGAAGCATCTGCAGACAATGCTGGCTACCTCAACTAGGAAACCGACATGAGCACCGCCCTGTAGAGTCAGAATCAACTGGTCAACCCTTTATCCTTAATGGCAGACATTTTTAAAATTAACTTCTAGGTCCATTGTTCAAAATATCCTTCAATATTTGAATGTTAAAATATTTTGCTCTATTCTGTATTAGTAAGTCAAGTGTTCTTCTCCATTAACTGTAATCTTTAGTTCCTTCTGTTTCCCTCTAATGTCCAACTTTCAAAATCCCATTCTCTCATTTTTTTTTAAAGAATTCGAAATGAAAGCATTTTCCCATGGGAGGAATTCTTATAATTAATTTCCAAATTTTATTTCAAATACATCTGAACCCTTGGTCCATTTGTAACTTTCGAAAATCAACATTCTAATCATGCTTTTGGTGATTATTTTTTAAAAATTAACTCCTTACATTTGTATTTAAAACTTCTTTCACTAAGAATTAATGGAAAGTCACCTGGTACTCTAAAACCTGCCATTATGCAGGTTCCTAATAGCTGAAGGGCAGTTAAAAAGCAATTTCCAAAAGTGATTAAGAAATGAGGTTCAGCAAAGCTTTTTTCCATAAAAGCTACAGTACATTACGGCTGTGAGTTTGCTTGGAATCCCTCAATTCTCAGCTGCTTGACTCATAAGTCAACCACAAAAACCACAGATACTGCAGTCTCTTCACAAGAAGCAGCTGTCCAGAGTACAAGTGTATAATCTCACAATCTCTTTGCTAGAGATTGGCCAGCTTTCACTGTCTAGCCGCTGATCTCACAACAACTCCATTCGTTTTGAGACATCTAGTTGGCCATGAATCGTTGCCAGAAGTTCATACATCCCTGTTAACTTTTTAAAGGAAAAGGTAGTGGCTTTAAAATTATTCAGCAAAGAATAACTTATGCATTCAAGTTCACCTTAAAATAAGCTCTTATTAGTGGTATCCTTGACTTATGACCATTTGTTTAACAACCATTCAACTATGGTGCTGAAAAAAATGACCGAGGTGGCGCAGTGGTTAGAGTGCAGCACTGCAGGCTACTTCAGCTGACTGCTAGCTGCAGTTCAGCAGTTCAAATCTCACCGGCTCAAGGTTGACTCAGCCTTCCATCCTTCCGAGGTGGGTAAAATGATTGTTGGGGGCAATATGCTGACTCTGTGAACCACTTAGAGAGGGCTGTAAAAGCACTATGAAGTGGTATATAAGTCTAACTGCTATTGCTATTGCTATTCTTACAATTAATGGCTGGTGCAGCATTCCTGTAGTCATGTGATCAAAATTTGGGCACTTGACAACCAACATGTATTTATGATTGTTGCACTGTCTCGAGGTCATAGGATTGCCATTTGCAATAGGGGATTTTCAACAAGCAAGGCCAATGGAGTAAGATGGGTTATCTTAATGATTGCATGATTTGGTTGATGATTACATGACTCGCTTAAGGACCACAGCAAATTTTTTTGTAAAATTAAGGGTGACTCAGTTAAAAACCACTTTGCTTAGCGATGGCGTTCCAGTTCTAATTGTGCTCATAGGTTGAGGGCTACCTGCAATCATTAATGCACATTGCTACTTATACAACAATAAAAAACTCTAAGTATGTGTTGTTGTTATTATTGTGTCTATCATACATCATCACATATAGAAATAGGTTAAGTTATTTGGTGCTCTCTGAGCTTGCTTGTTTTCTTGCAGACGTTTCATTACCCAAACTAGGTAACATCATCAGTGCTAGTAAGGAGTACAGTTTGCTGTCAGTTTGTATTCTAGTGGCTTGCCTGTCAGTGTTGGTGAGGTTGGTCTTAGAGGTTCTTTGGTTGGGCTCTTTGCTGTGTGTATATTGTGAAGAAGCCAACAACAAACAGCTCAACCAAAGAACCTCTAAGACCAACCTCACCAACACTGACAGGCAAGCCACTAGAATATAAACTGACAGCAAACTGTACTCCTTACTAGCACTGATGATGTTACCTAGTTTGGGTAATGAAACGTCTGCAAGAAAACAAGCAAGCTCAGAGAGCACCAAGGACCCCTCATTTCAACCCTGAGCTACAAATCCTTTATTGGATTAAGTTATTTGCAGTAGTCTGGGTTAGACACACAAATAGTCTAGTTAGACACATGAAATAAAGAAGACTCAGTTCAGTACAAGAAGACAACAGAACGCTAGGTAGGAAAAGGAAATAGGAAAATGACATGTTTTCTAAAAAATGGAGTGAGGAGGATGAAAGTTGGGTGGGAGAGGAATTGCAAGGGGAAGGATGCAAAGGATAAAGAGAACATTCGTGGATGAGACAATCTAGCATTTATGAAGATAATGGGTAAAAGTATAATGAAATTGAGGAAAAATAGATGACCATGCAAGAAAGAGGAAGCTGGATTTTTTTTTTTAAAAAAGCATTGCCAAATAAATTTGAGACTCCTTCCAAATGAAACTGCCTTAAAACAATGGCAGAAGAGTAAGACCCAACGAGCACAGTGGGATACCCCCAAGTGCTCTGATCTTCAGTCTTTGCAGAGATGATGAAATTCATTGACTAGTTATTCGTGTTCATGTCAAAGAGCTCACTCATCACACTATCCGCCTCCCTCAGTTTTATCCGTGTGTGGAGAAAAAGCTGCATTTTTTAAAAAAGCTCTCCCAAAGCTGGAGTGTCATCTCATTTTCCAATCACCTTCAAATCTCTCTGAACGGATGGAAGGCATCCTGATTTGATTCAATGCCTTGAATCACCCCTGAGACAGGAAGATCTGATTTGAAGGAGGGAATCAATTAAGTCTCCTTCAAATCAAATTGCCCATTGGAAGCTTTGTGCTATACTGCACACTGTAAGATACAGAATAAAAGTCCTTGCTCACAAGTGGTAATCCTAGAATCAATAAGGAAAGAGTGGGAAGGAGAGACAATGGTGAAGAAATGAATAATGTTGGTTTAGATCAAGATGGCCCTGGACCACCTCCAGCCTTTAAGCCTTGAATGTATATGCATTTGTGTGTGTGTTGATTCTCAGAATCTTGTCCCAAAGGTGCCTTTTTTAGGAGGCAACTGGACTTTCTTGTTTTTACTTTGAGGACGTTTCGCTTCTCATCCAAGAAGCTTCTTCATCTCTGACAGAATAGTGGGGAATGGGAAGGATTTATATTACTTGCAGACAGCTGGTCATTTGCATCCTTTTAGAGGGTTGTTGAACCACTTGGGGGGTTATCTGTGTCCTCAGGGTCACCTGAGCAATGCTCCTGAATTTCTCTAGAAATCCATTTCTACTCCCACACCGTTATATATAAATCCTTCCATTCCCCACTATCCTGTCAGAGCTGAAGAAGCTTCTTGGATGAGAAGAGAAATGTCCTCAAAGAAAAAACAAGAAAGTCCAGTTGCCTCCTAAAAAAAGTACTTTTGGGACAATCATGACCTGGATGACTTGAGAATATCTACAGACTTCTCAGAGCCTTGCACACCTTCAGCAGTATGACTATTAGATATTGAGAGTGCAGTCCCTTTTTCAGATAGAAATCCCATGTAAACTTTGGGGAAATAACTGAAATAGGCTTGATGTAGTTGAAAATTCAACAAAAAGTTGAAACTAAAAAAAAACCCCACCTTCATCCATAACATACTCATATTCAGGATACCAGCATTCCTACAGCCCATCTTCCCATCCAAAATGCTGAATACATTATGCCCCCACCCCTTCAACTGTTTTTGTTGTTTTGAGAAGTTAGAAGACTACATTATTTATCCAATGAAGCCTGCTCTGAATCTGTCGGATGTCCTCAGGGACAGTAATTTCACTTGAACATTACTAGGTCAAAGTGAACTACTTTCCTTGCCTCTCTTTATAAAAAGTTACAAATCAGTTTTCGTTTGAGCCAAAAAATTCCCCCACACTATGTGGAATCAAACTACTCCATCACTGCATTTTATTTAGGTAGTCACTGGCAATAATAAAGCTTCTTTAAAAAGCTTTATTATTTTAGCGTTTAGGTGAGTTGCTCATTTAATCTGGAGATCTATATGGGAAAAAGTTGTCCACTTAAACAACAGAAAAAACAATTGGCCTTTTTATAGTGATACAGATGGAGAAGATATGAAATTAAAGTTGGAGAAAGAATTAGGCCAGATCTGGACATGCTCAGTTTCAATCCAGGCTTAGTTATCAAATTTATTGCTAACAGGCTAATCTCTGTGTCACAGCATATTTCACAGGATTATTAAGTATAAAAATGAAGAGGAGGAATCATGTGCATTAAATTGAAGAAAAAGCAAATTATCACCATAAATATCATCCTACTCCTGAAATGTAACTGATACCAGAGCCTCTGCTCTATAGCCTCTGGGCTATTCAGAACCAACCCTCCAGTGGCAAGATGTTCCAAAGGGCAGGGGCCATGGCAGAAAAGGCTCTTCCCCTAGACCCCAAAAACCAAAATTCCTTGGCTGTAAACCCCTTCTGCAGTAGACCCCTTCTGCCAGAACAAGTGGGGCAGGCCAGTCCCTTTGGGGCTAAAATGTTCCTCAGGTATCCTGGATAACCCCATGTGGAGCATGTTGCTATAATCCAAATAAAAGATGACCAGGACATGAGGATAGACAATCTAAACAAATCCCCTGGAAAACTCTTTTTAGGCTGTCAATGCAGAAGGTTTACCTGTAGTTCATGAATATGGCCAATTGATCTCCACCAGAGGTGGGTTCCTGCCGGTTCGGACCGGTTCTATAGAACCGGTAGTAACTTGGCAGCCTGGGTCGCTAGAACCGGCAGTGACCCAGGCCTGCCACGCCCCCAAACCGGCTCTCTCGGCGGTGCCATTTTGTTTTTTGCTTCTGCGCATACGCAGAAGCTGGTTTTTTAGCACTGCGCATGCGCGCACGCACGTGCAAAGTGCACGCGCGGCGCATCAGGAAGCGAACCGGCAGCGAGGTAAGCCAGAACCCACCCCTGCTCTCCACCCAGTTTTTCCAAAAATGAACGCTGCTGTGCTAGGTATCATAAACCTGTGCTATGCTGAGACTGCAACTCCCAGAATTCCTCACTAGTCCCGGTTGTGGGTACAGGTTATAGCAGCTACTCTGCTATTTTACTCTGCACCATCAATCCGATCAAGGGAAGATAGACAGAAAGTAAACTCAGCGGTTTTAGTAGCAATGAAGTTGGTTGACAACCTTTATATCTTATGTGCCTGGAGAAGGTGAAATGGCAGAGATGTCTTTTATAACAAATGACCAACAGTCATTAATGTTTATAACTCCATGCAAGTTTGCAAGCTACCACCAATGTATCGCTTTCAGAGTGCAAGTTGATTACGCATTTGTTGGTTGATTATGCAGGTTGATTACGCGTTTGTTGCGAGTTGCATCAACACAAAATAGTGTTTTGTTTTCTTGAAAGTATTAAGTCTCACAAACAGGTCAGTAGAGCAAATGTGAAGGTCTCAGTATAATCTGAGCTTCAGTCTTGTTTATAATGCTAAAGCAGGCATCTGCAACAGTCCTGTACCAATTGCACACATCTTAATTATAGCAAATTGCCCTGATGGAATAAACAGTCTGCAAAAGCCTGTGGAGGAAAGGGGAGTATAATTTCACTATGCCACAAAGAGAGCAAGGCTATTCAAAAGCTGTCTTTAAATCACAGGCAGGCACACTTTTGAAGTGGCAAGCTAATAATACTGAGCAGAAAATATGCCTGATTAGCATGTCATAATTGTGAGCCCAAAAGATACATTAATGGTAAAAGCCAAAATGTATCAGCTGGTATAGAATTTGATACTTGTGCAAGGAACAATAAATAAATAGAATGCATTAAAATAACATTACATAAATTAGGGTATTCATTTACTTGTATATTGCTTCATCACTTCAGTTTGTAGGAAATATGGCAGGAGCTCTGAATAATTTAATTGGTGAGTGTGAGGAAGTAACAATGATTTTGATGGTCTCTGACATCTTTATGGATGTTATTTTATTGCTGTTCTTAATTCGTAGCACAACAGTCTCTGACACACTTTGCTTCAATAAAACAGTACTTGTAATAAAAATATGAATACATTAGGTTTTTCTCAGACAATTTGAATTCATATCCTAAGGGCCTTTCCTTGAAAGATTAAGTTGAATTCTTTTGCAATACAAATGGAAGGATCACGGATACCTTGCTTCTTTTCTTTCTAACATATGGAGCGTATATCCTGACTGGACTACATAACAGGATCAATACATCCAGCGATGTGAGGGAATGTGCACTTGGAGGACCAGAGGGCAGAATGGGACAACTCAACCTAGCCGACTTCACCCTGGCCAACTCGCCTTGGCTGACTTGCTCCAGCCAACTCATCACGGAACAATTCGCCATGGCCAATTCGCCACGGGATAACTCACTGCAAGACTATTCAAGGCAGGATAACTCAAGGAAGGGACAAGTAGAATTGCATCTCACTCCAGCCTCAGGGATGTCTAACTTCAGTAGGTTCAAACCTAAAGCAAGACAAGGCCCACTGCAATTCGCTTGTCCCTCTCGAGTTATCCTGAATTGAATTGTCCTGTGGTGAGTTGGCCACAGCAAGTTGTCCCATAGAGAATTGGCCACAGTGAGAGTGAGTCGACTGGAGCAAGATGACCGGGGTGAGTCGGCCAGGGCGAGTCAGCCAGGGCAAGTTGTCCTAGATCAGTGATGGCGAACCTTTTTTTCCTCGGGTGCCAAAAGCGCGTGCGTGCACGCTATCATGTGCATGTGCATGCCCACACCCATAATTCAATGCCCCCATGCACCCCATACCCCTGTGCATGTGCGTGACCCCCCTGCACTGCCCCAACCCCACGCATGCGCGCACAACTCCCACGCTCCCCCATTTCCCGACTTCCGGTGGGCCCGTTTTTTGCCCTCCCCAGGCTCCAGAGGCTTCCCTGGAGCCTGGGGAGGGCGAAAACGGCCTCCCCCGCCCCCTGGAGGCCCTCCAGAGGCCAAAAATGCCCTCCCAGAGCTTCCACGTACGCCGAAAATCAGCTGGCCGGCGCGCTGGAGCTCAGCTAGGGCAATGGCTCGCGTGCCGGCAGATATGGCTCTGCGTGCCACCTGTGGCACGTGTGCCATAGGTTCGCCATCACGGTCCTAGATCCACAGAGGGAGGGGACTTTTGGCAACACAGAGCTTTCCCAGAGAGAGGCCCAGATGAACAGACTGCATGGTCCTGAGCTGGATGGGAGAGGAATGAAGAGTTCAGGATAGCCACAGCTTAGGTTTTCTCAGGATATACTGTACTGTATCTAGTAGGTTGGAAGCCTATAGCTTTCTATCCCTTAAGGACAAGCAAATAAAGAATTGAAGTCAATTTGATTTTGCTGTGGGCTTGGGCCTGACAAGCAGTCTGTTCCATCAATAATCGACCTGAGGGCTACTCTCCTCAAATACAGTTTTAACGGCACTCCTGTTTGTATCCAGAGCAACTGGGGATTTTGGAATTTACTGCCTTGAATAATTAATATGGCTGGTAGACATTTATACCTTTATCCTACTCAAATTAGTCGTGATTTGCTTTTAAAGCTATGCAGATGGTAACAAATTACATATGGTAATTATGTGTTAGGTGAATAACTTTTTGTCTTGTCTGTTTGGAATTAACCACCATTTACTGAATGTTTCCTGGATCATCCAGGTTCACAGGCATAAAGGGAGAAAAGGCAATATCCTTATGGCACCACCTTCAATTCTGTATTGGCAAAATAATTACAGGCAGTCTTCGACTTACGACCACAATTGAGCCAAGAATTTATGTTGCTAAATAAGAAATTTGTTAAGTGAGTTTTGCCCTGTTTTATGACTTTTCTTGTCACATTTGTTAAATGGATCCCTACAGTTGTTCAATTAGTAACATAGTTGTTAAGTGAATCTGGCTTCCCCATTGACTCTGCTTGTCAGAAAAATCGCAAAATATGATCACATGACCCCAGGGCACTGCAACCGTCGTAAATATGAAGCAGTTGTCAAGCATCTGAATGTAAATCACGTGACCATGAGGATGCTGCAACAGTCATAAGTGTGAAACGTGATCATAAGTCACTTTTTTTAGTGCCATTGGTCACTAAATGAACTGTTGTAAGTTGAGGACTACCTGTACTATAAGTAAGACAACAGTGACTGCTGATTCTCCCAGCCACTGCATATGCATTTTTTACAGTGATCATAGTTTCACACATGTGTCACTTTACCTATTGGCGAAAAAGTAATGGTCGGATCCGGCCCGCGTAGCCGTCATGGAAATTGTAAGAGTCCGGCCCACGTCGCTTCAGCCTGGCCCACACTATGCTGGCAGGCGCGCGGGCGCGCAGGAGGCCATGGGCACACATGTGTACAGGCCCAGCCCACCCCATCCTGGCGGGTGCACGGACGCCCGCCACCTCCTGTGTACATGCGCGCATGCCGGGATAGCATAGGCTGGCCGAAGCAACGTGGGCCAGCCCCTTACAATTTCCAGGATGGCCACGCAGGCCGGATCCGGCCCACGGGCCTTGAGTTTGACACCCCTGACTTAAAGCAATTCATCCTTAAGAAGGGTTGCAAAGAAAGGGTTGTGGAGAAAGAAAGAGAGAGTCCAGGCACCCCTTTTTTCTGTGGCCCAGCAGTAAACATATTATTTATTTTTTAGCCCAGTGTGTAAGAAGGATTAAGGAATGGCTACTACTTCTTAGAAATGTGGTAGGAAATGCATTTGGGATTGGCACCTAAAGATTGGCCACATCTATTAAATTTGTAGCTCAACTTACAGTACATTTAATAGAAATATATCACAGTGAGTACCTTAGAGATTATTTTCTGTTGCACTTAGCATAGAATTGACTTATATCATATATATTTGCAAATACATTACGCTACCTTTTCCTCATTATGATAGCTTCCGTAAAACATCTCACATAGATATCATGGATAGTTATGGAAATTATACTGTGAATTGTACTCCCTCGTGTTAATTAGGGATGAGTTTCAGGAAGCTCCAAATGTTAGGGTTGACGGCAGGGGTGGGTTCCAACTTACCTCGCTGCCGGTTCACTCCCTCCCGCGCCGTGTGGGCGTGCCTTGTGGGTGTGCATGTGCGTCGCATGCGTGCATGCGCAGTAGCAAAAAATCCCCCCCCCCAAACAAAAAACAAAGCCGAAAAAAAGATGGTGACCGCATGCAGAGTGCCGGAAGTCAGAAGGAAAAATAAAAAATATTTTTTAAAAAAATAAATTCAAAAAATTCAAAAAAAAGATGGCAGCCCCCACAAATCGGCACCGACCGATCTCGTTCGGTGATGTCACCAGCGGGTACTACCGGTTCAGGTGAACTGGTCCAAACCGGGAGGAACCTACCCCTGGTTGACGGTTAGAATTCAGTTGTAAAGAGATAAAAATTCAAATGATATTTGCAAATGTATCACTGTCTTTATTGAAAGTGGGCTTTCGTTTGGTATTTTAAAGTTTTTGTTAGGTTAAGGATTTCTCCAGATTTTAACTTTCTAATCATTGCACATCTTGGATGTGCAATATGCTAATTCAGCCCATAATTCTTCGTGTTCTACTGTGAAACTGTTGTCCCCTTTGGTAAAACAGATGTTCTACAACCAGATGCTCAAATCATTGGCTTGGAACAGCTAAGGGTCTTCAAAAGTTCTCATAGTAGAATGTTAGCATTTGGTTCTATCCCAAATGAAGGCCATGTGGTTTTAAAACAAACCGACTCGTTAGACATCAAGTTATTAATTATTCATATGTCATCCATTTCTTTCCACTTGCAATCTGAAACTGCTTCAGTATGTCAGGAAAAGAATTACATTTCTTACAAGTTTATTTGGATAAAACAAGACCAGTGCAGATGAACAATTAAAAGTAGGTTTCCTAACTTTTAAAAAAAAAAGTCCCTTTCAGTCCTCAGGGATGCCTTTTTTATTTTTTTAGCAGGCTTATCCAAATTACTGTTATATGGACATTCAAATGGTGAATATCTATTGTGCCTTCATCCCATATATTATCTCCAATATTCTTCCACAAGGAACTCTTTAACTTGAAAATAGCAAAAGCACTTTTTATACTAGTATTCAAAAATGAAGTTTGGTTCTTCATGTCCTTTATCCCCTCCTGTCCCCTCCCCTCCCCTCACACACACACACATACAACCCTTTAACAAATGGGTTAACTCTTTAACTGATAGACATGAAAGTTTCTCATTACACTCTGTGTCTCCATTAACCTGAATGAAGACATTTCTCAACTGGTACTTTCAGCTTCTTTTGCTGTGGGTCCAAGATTACCTGTAAATAGTTTTACTTTCTATAGACTGTATTCCACTTATTTATACACCTTAATGTGTTCTCAGGACTTTTCTATCACAGAATTGGAACTGGATTCCCAATCCTATGCTAATGAAATTTAGACCTTTTTAGCTTAGCAAATGTTCTCTGCATTCAAACTATGCACCTCTGGCTGGAAGAACCCCAAATTCCTTTGACTTCATAGAAGTTATTCGTTATTACTGTCCTACTGTAGATTAATTGCTCAGCAGCCACATAGATTATATAATTATTTTGTATCATTTGTTGATTTATTCAGAAGTGGTATTCAGCTGGTTCGGACCGGTTCAGGTGAACCGGTAGTAGCGACCTGCGGGTGGGGGTGCCCACCCCCACCCACCCCGGCGCTATGCCGTCCTATTTAGGCACGTTTTGAAGCTGTGCACATGCGTGCAAGCCGCACGCGCAAGCAAAGTGCATGCACGGAAGGCCGTGTGCATGTGCAGAAGGCACGTGCGCGACCAAAGCGAGCGTGCGCACGCGCTCACATTTGCGAACCAGTAGGGAAAATAAGTGAATACCAGCCCTGGATTTATTAGGTTTCTACACTGCTGCAATTATTAAACTTTCATTTCAGTATCCACAATATAATATTTTTAAAATAAAAATAACTCAGCCATATTTTCGTTAAAATTCAACAATGCATAATTATTTACAATACCAACGGCATTATTTAACCAGCAAGGTCAGGATAAATGGGAAGGGGGCAAATTGACATTAGCAGATCTTTCATGAAAGCCCCGCCCATTTTCTACACGGGTCATAAGGTCACATGCGTGCTCAAAAAGCAGAACTGGCAACATGAGAGTACCATGCTGATTTTGTCATTCTAACCCCTTAAATGCCATTAATTCAACTAATTAAAAGTCATCTAGAAAGCTTTGCTTTAACCACTGCTAAAATATTGAGGCAAATCTACCATAATTTTCTGAAAGAAGTCATTGTATAATGTGTATGCTATCACCAAGATATAATGGGACAACTCGGTGTGGCCAGCTCACCACTGCCAGCTTGCAACTGCCATCTCGCCTCTGCCAACTCACTGCCACCAAGTCGCTGCAGGACAACTTGCCATGGGCCAGGGGCTTCTCCATTTTCACACCCCTGTCTCCACAACAGGCCATTTGGTGATAACAGCAATATTCGTGCTGCTCGGCAGCAGTAGTGCTAGGTGGGGCACGCAGCGAGGAGCAGTGGTGACATCCAATTTTTTTTACTACCGGTTCTGTGGGCGTGGCTTGGTGGGCATGGTGTGGCTTGGTGGACGTGGCTTGGTGGACGTGGCAGGGGGAGGATACTGCAAAATCTCCATTCCCACCCCACTCCAGGGGAAGGATACTGCAAAATTCCCATTCCTTCCCCACTTCTGGGGGAAGGATATTGCAAAATCTCCATTCCCACCCCACTCTGGGGCCAGCCAGAGGTGGTATTTGCCGGTTCTCCAAACTATTCAAAATTTCCGCTACTGGTTCTCCAAACTACTCAAAATTTCCTCTACCAGTTCTCCAGAACCTGTCAGAACCTGCTGGATTTCACCCCTGGCGAGGAGGCAACGGCAGTCAGGCACGTTCCCTTTTTGACACCCCTGCCAACACCACTGAATGGCCCAAATACTGTTGCCACTGAACAGCCTGCAGTGGTGGCAGTGTGTGTGAAAAGGAGACACACCCGGCTGCCACCATCACCTCCTTGCTGCCTGCCCCACCCACCACTGCTGCCGCCAAACAGCCCGAACACTGCCACCACCGAACAGCCTGCAGCTCAGTGCAGTCACAGTGGTGGTGGCAGGAGGTGTGAAAATGGGTAGCCCCTGGCTGCTGCAGTCACTCAGCACTTTGCCCGATTCTCCCTTTGGTGGGAAGCACCTGGCCACCGACACACTCTACGTTCTACCCATATGCTTGCTCGCCTACCTACCCAGTTCTCCCTCTGGAAGGCGCAGCAAGTTGTCCCGTGGCGTATTGGCTATGTTGAGTTATCCTGCAATGACTTGGTAGCAGTGAGTTGGCAGAGGCGACTTGGCAGAGGCGAGCTAGAAGCGGTAAGCTGGCTTCACCAGGCTGTCGTAGACCCTCACCAAGAAGTACCTTGTGCTGGCCTCAGTCTCCTTACTATACCAATTTTGTGAGATGACAAGTAATTTTTTTCCAGGATATTCATACGAAATGAATTGGTTCTACTTGAAAAAGGTGTTCCTAAAGATATAACAGACCCAAGCCATATAAGGTTTGTAAGTCAAAATTACCACTTTCATACTGAAGGAGGGTTAGAATCAAGATCACATGAAGTGTTAATACCACTTTATAATGCCTTGGTAAGACCACACTTGGAATACTGCATTCAGTTTTGGTCACCACAATGTAAAAAAGATGTTAAGACTCTAGAAAGATGAAGAGAAGAGCAACAAACATGATTAGGGGACTGGAGACTAAAATATATAAAGAACAGTTACTGGTATTGGGTATGTCTAGTTTAATGAAAAGAAGGACTAGGGGTGACATGATAGCAATGTTCCAATATCTAAGGCTGTGATGGTGAACCTATGGCATACATGCCAGAGGTGGCATGCAGCGCCCTCTCTGATGGTACGCGAGCCGTCGCCCCAGTTCAGCTCCGCCATGCATGCACGCGTGCCTCCCACCAGCCAGCTGGTTTTCAGGTCTCTGCCGTGCATGGGGGACAAGGGCGTGCGGGGGGCCATGTGCAGGAGGTGGGGTGCATGCGGGGGGGGCAGGGCACATGGGGGTGCATGCAGGGGGCCATGTGCTGTGGGTGGGGCACATGCGGGGAGGCATGCGCATGTGCGGGGGGCAGGGTTCATGCACAGGGGGGGTGCATTGCATTTTGGGGGTTGGGCGCACGTGCACGCATTCACACGCGCGAGCGCACTTTGGGCACTCGGTCCGGAAAAGGTTAGCCATCACTGATCTAAGGGGCTGCCACAAAGAAAAGGGAGTCAAACTATTCTCCAAAGCACCTGAAGGAAGGACAAGAAGTGATGGATGGTAACTAATCAGGGAGAGAACCAACCTAGAACTAAGGCGAAATTTCCTAACAGTCAAAACAATTAATCAGTGGAACAACTTGCCTCCAGAAGTTGTGAATGCTCTAACACTGGAAGTTTTTAAGAAGAGATTGGACAGCCATTTGTCTGAAATGGTATAGGGCTTTCTGCCTTAGCAGGGAGTTGGACTAGAAGATCTCCAAGGTCCTTCCAACGCTGTTACTCTATTATCCCTTAAAGCTTCTTACATCATAGTTTTAAAGATGTTGTCACATCATACTTTTCAAGAAAGCAATTCTGTTTTCCATTCTCCTACAAAAAAGGAACTAACTTCCACTGGAGAATAGGTCTCAGCAACAGGAACCAAATTGAAGAAACAACTAAAGTAATGCTGTTACATTTCAGAAAAACCTTCAACTGTTCTCTTAACAATGCCTTCATCTATTCACTCAAAGAAAAAATTATTTCCATGGAAAATGAGGGAACAAGAGCTTATTCACTTGTCTCTCATTATTCTGATTTAATTGTATCACTGGCATAGACTACTCTCTGTACTTCAAGAATATCCTCATGTAGCTTTTTTTTTTTTTACTCTTTCCTATTCATGCCACATCCTTTCTCTCTGTATGACTCTTCTTATTGTCCCTCACCTATCTGTCATAACAGCAATAAACATGAATTACGTGTACCCTTGAATTACCTACTCCTCCGATTTCAGCAAGGTAGCTGCAACCAGAATAGGATGTTCATAGTATCATATGGGTTGAAGTTATTTTAGGGTAAAGAGGTTGAGAACTGAGCAACCTAGAAGGATATATCTCAATAATGATCAAAGGAGGAACCAATACAAGTTGTGTTGTCTGTCAGGCAATTTGTTCAGGATAGGATAAGTAAAGTTGGTCCAGGATCCTAAGGAGAGAAAGCCAGGAAAAAGCATGTGGTTCATGGGCTCTACCGAACCAACCCACTAAGCTTTTTGTGGTCTCACCTTTCTGACCACAGCTATCCTTTCTACCAACCAGATCCCCAGATCTTGTTTTCTGATCCTGTTTGCTTCTGCTGGGTCTCAGTTGCAGATTTTATTTATTTATTTATTTTATTTTATTTTATTTATTTGTCAAGCGTATATATGATTACAAACAAAGTATAAACATGTTTGTGAATATATAAGAAGTACAAGCATGGTTATGCTTATGAGTACAAGAAATTTTACGAATATATGGGTACATTAGGACAGGGACGGTAGGCACGATGGTGCGCTTATGCACGCACCATCCTCCTTCCTCCAGGAAATTTCTCTCCAACTGTATCTGCATTCACACAACACCTCCAGTCCATATAGCAGAAACACAACACCAACAACCTCCTTCATTGCCCAATCATTCTATTTTCCATGTATTATTGCCAAAAAAGCAGACATGCCTGCTGACACGTAAGAAACCTTTCAGTGTCTGATGATAAGGGGTTTGGAGGCAAAACTGTACAATGAATTCAAAAGACATATGAATATAATGTAAATTGTGTTTAATTGAAATGAGACTAAAGTTCGTATTTCTCACTGAATCATTTTAAAGAGACTTATAGGATATTAAAAGGGGAAAATATCTACTAACAAACAGCACTTAATTTGATTATAATTATCAGGCAGACATGAGTTACAAATAAGTTTTTAGAAGTTAATTCCACTTCATGTTTTGCAGCTATAGTTTCCTGTAAAACTCTCAAGATTCATTCTAAATTATCCTTTTCACTTCAATTTAGCTAACGATATAAATACTTAATCTTGTGACACTGAGCAGTTCTTCAAAATCAAGGAGAAAGGCTATGATAGGTTTTTAAGTGAAAGAAATTATAAAATTAAAAATGTTTCAAAATATTCCTCCAGATATAATATGTGAAGTGCAGAAAGGAGGTAAAACTAAAGGATGTGCAGAACAAGATAGAAATACGTCAAATGTACATCAGAAATCCCATTAACTTCAACTTAGCTAACCAAAGTTTAAAATCAAATGATATTTCATTGTCTATGCAAATATGTGTTCAAGCTTTCAAATCTTCTTGCCCAAGTCTAACTACATCTCCTTTGGTTTATTTACAACATACATGCAAATTATGGTATCTTAAGATCCATATAAGCTAATCACACACACTATAATTAACTGAATGATTTTAATTGAACAGGAAAACAAGAAAGCAAAATAACAAGAATGAACAGGTGTCCATAGCCCTTGAAATAAATTGCTTATTTCAATTTTCTGCCAAACCAAATTTTCTGCGCACCTGCTACTTGACGCAGCCTTTCTTATGATACATCACCTCAAGCAATGAAAGATGCATTATTTTAGAGATGAACATACAATGAAGGAGAGGTAGGTTGAAAGAAATTGTAGAATAACACAATATGAGTCTCTGGTTGAATTATCAAGAAAATACGCTTCAGAAATACTCAATTGATTCCATGGAATGATGTTCAAAAAGTTCTGATTTTTAATGTATGACTTCTAAATCCAATTATAGATGAAAAGATGACTCAAAGCTGTATTGTACATTTTCCTCTTCCAAATCTGGTGGCATTTCCTCTCGGTAGCATTACGATGTGAAATCATATGGTTAAACCTTTCATAATTCAACGGCCTTACATATCAAATGTTGATAGTGAAGAATAATTCCAGCCAGTTTAGATATACAAGTAGTCCTTATTTAGTGACTCTCTCATTTAGCAACTGTTCAATTGGGATGGTGATGAATAAGTAACTTTGGGACCATTTCTTGCATTTAAGATTTTTGCAAGTCTGTAAAGCAAAGCTGAAGCAAGATCATAAGGACAGTAGCAGTTTCATTTTATTGACCGCTTTGCTTAACAACCAAGTTGCCTGTCCGAACTGTGATTGCTACATGTGGACTACCTGTAATCCCAGAACACTATGACACTGTTTGAGGATTACAGATGGGTGACCAATACATTCAATAAATAAATACATACATACATACATACATACATACATACATACATACTACCCTGTTTTGGGTAGTCTAGAATATTAAAATCAGGTGTGGGTTCTGGCTTACCTCTCTGCCGGTTCGCTTCCTCACGCGCCACGCGGGCACGCATATGCGCAGTGCTAAAAACCCAGCTTCTGCACATGCGCAGAAGCAAAAAACAAGATGGCGCCGCCAAGATAGCCGGTTTGGGGGCGTGTCCAGCAGCCATCGCTGCCGGTTCAGCGAGCGGGGGGAAATTCACGCTACCGGTTCTATAGAGCTGGTCCGAACCCGGCAGGAACCCACCTCTGATCCCCTGATAATAAGCCCAATCGGGCTTTTGAGTGCATGGCAATAAGGCCAAGTGCTTATTTCAGGGTTCAAAAAAATATAAGACAGGGTCTTATTTTCGGGGAAACACGGTATGACACTGGTTATCAAACCAAGGACAAGGGTTGTGCTTTTCATTCTGTACCCATTCCTTCCTCAGGATACTAGAACATTGTGGATGAAGCACAGTTTCTGAACTGGGCTATCAAAGACTAGACTACATCTAAGTTTAAAAGTAACCACCACATTTGAGTGGGGCACCCAATACATTGGTGCAACTGAGCAGTGTTTTACATCTTGTAAGTTTCTGAAGAGTTTCCAAAGGCCCACGGTTATATCCTGAAGTCATCTGACGTGGAAGGTAGTGGGAATTACTGTAGTAAGCATGACTTGCTTAAAAAATCTCCTTATCCATTTTTGGGGATATAAGATGTATACAGAGGGTAGGTATATGAAACGTACATTGGGGAAAATGTACACAGGTCATCCTCAAGTTACAACCACAATTGAACCAAAAATTTCCATTGCTAAGTGAGACAGCTGCTAAGTGAGTTTTGCTCTGTTTTTTGACCTTTCTTGCCACCGTTGTTAAGTGGATCACTACAGTTGTTAAGTTAGTACCATGATTGTAAAGTGAATCTGGTGTCCCCATTGATTTTGCTTGTCAGAAGTTTGCAAAACGGGGTTACATCATCCAGGGACACCGCAACCGTCATAAATATGAACCAATTGCCAAGCATTCCGATTTTGATCAAATGGCCATGGAGATATTGCAACAGTTGTAAGGGTGAAAAACAGCCATAAGTCATTTTTTTTAGTACTGTTGTACCTTCAAACAGTCACTAAACAAATGGTTGTAAGTCGAGGATTACCAGTATTAGACAAATGCACATGAACATGCGTACAAGTTTCTGTCCAAGCTCTGGAGTTTAGTTCAAAACGATGTGGAAATCAGTCCAAGTAATCTTAAAGCCCCAAATTGGATTAATAAATGCACTCTCTGGCAGTAAACCTGATTCTTAAGTCAGAGAAAGCCACCTTTCTGAAAATTTCTTTACTAAGGAGTTATCCATTTAGAATATCTCTGTGTTACTTTAGAGCTTCTAGTTACTCAACCTTATCTAATCTATTAGCAAACTATATCCAATAGCTTGAGCTGCTTCAGGGATCAACGTCCTCATACTAAAAACACTATTCTTTGGATTACCTTACTCAGAAATTAAATGCAGATGTTGATATATAGGGAACAGAATGGAACACTGCAAGATGTTTGTGTCCCGGTGTTTTTGTATATGAAGATTCATCATTTATCATCATTCTGTGTGAACCTAACTCAATTATCTCTCTTACTTTAAGTATACTTTCAGTTTGTGGCTATGGAGATTCTCAATCAACCAGGTCATGGTTGCCCCAAAGGTGCTTTTTTCCAAAAGACAACTGGACTTTCTTGTTTTTTTCTTTGAAAAAAACTTCTCATCCAAGAAGCTTCTTTCAGTTTGTAGATGAATGTGTTTCTCTTACAAGCCAAACCCTGTTAGCTAACTCTTCTTATTCTTGTCTAAAAGTTGAGCCAAGACAACTGGACATTTTCTTTTTGATTTGAGACCTTTCGTGCTCATCCAAGCAGCTTCTTCAGTCTGAACAAATTGGTTAGGGGAATCTGAGTAGGCAGAGAGTTGTTGGAATGTACAAACTCCTAAAATTCTTAGGGGTATTCCTCTATCAACCTTAGGGTTTCTTCCACAAAGTTCATGACAATATGTTGATGAGGATTCTCAAATTTGTCTGAAAGTGGAGTCATGACAACTGGACTTATTTTCTTGTTGGTTTGGTCTTTTTATTCTCATTTCTCCAACTCAGGAAGAAAGTAAACAGCACAATATAATCCTTCTAGGTGAGTAAAATAATTGAAGCCCAAAAGGTTTTGAGTCCCAAATGGGGATGTCAAAGTGTTTTGACTTCATGAGTTCCAAGAGTTTTATTTCAACAGAATTGTCAACTTGGCTGGCCATTTCAAAAGTTTCAGTCATAAAAAAATAACAATTAATAAGCTTCAAGTGTTTCAAGCTCAGAACAAAGCATTTTTAAAGAGTAGTGTTCCAAGTTCAGAAAAATTCTTCAGCTGCTTCTGGCTTTGTTCTGATGGACAACGGGATTCCATGGAGTGTTTTTCAATGTGGGCCTTTTGGGTTCCAAGCTTGGAATAAAACATTTTATGCATCCAGTTCTGATTACCACAATAAAAAAAGATGCTGAAATCCTAGAAAAAGTGGCAGAGAAGAACAACAAAGATGATAAACGGTCTGGAGATTAAACTGTACAATGAACAATTGAAGGAACTAGGTATGTGTAGTCTAATGAACAGAAGGACTCGAGGGGACATCTTCCAAAAGCTGTCACTGAGAAGAGGGGGTTGATTTATTCTCCAAAACACCTGAGGGCAGAACAAGAAGTAATGGGTGGAAGCTAGTCAGAGGGTGATCCAGCCTGGAACTAAAAAGAAACTTTCTGACAATAATAACAATCAATAGATTAGCTTGCCTCCTGGAGTTATGAGTACTCCATCGCTGGAGGCTTTCAAGAAAAGATTGGACAATCAATTGTCCAGGATGGTATAAGGATCCCTCCCTTGGGTAGGGGGTTGGTCTAGAAGATTCTAGCATTTGTTTTCATTGGTGGCCAACATCTGTTTAATATTAGGGGAATCTGAGTTGGCAAAGAGTTGTTGGAATGTACCAGCTCCTAAAATTCTTAGGGGTATTCCTGCACCAACCTACAGTATATTATAACTGAATAAGATAGTAGCAGTTCCTCCCACTTACTATACTTAATGTTTGAATAGAAGTTTCAAGCAAACCTCACTCTATTTACTTTTATCATTACCATTCCTCTGTTGAGAAATTCAAATTGTGACAAGATATGTAGGAAAACTATGTGAGATTAGCAGATAGTAATCCTGGCAAGCCATCTTTCCTCTTCCAATCTGAGCGAGAAGGTAAAATGTTGACAGATGAGTAATTTTGTGGGCTCGTCTACAAGACAATTGTATTATCCTTCCAATCTCATTATTGTCTTCTTTCTTTGAGTTTTCAACTCATCTGCCAACTTTAAATTCCTATTCATTATAGACCAATAAGCACACAAAAATGCCCGATTCATTATTCAGAAACCATCTGTTAAATTCTCCAGTGAGGTTGCAGGATAGGCCAGGAATGGGTGATGACTTCATCCTTCTGCCTAGAGACTGAGTCATAATTTTCATAGCCACGCCCCGTTGCCTCTCTCTCTGCTCCAGTTATCGACGAAGGCGCAGCTGTAACAACACAACTTTATCCAGAGGTTAGACGCCCTGACCCCCCCCATCAGGCTCCC
>QLTV01000806.1:876602-901879 GCA_003457575.1 Thermophis baileyi
CTGGGATGGGAGAAAGCATACTGCTTCCTTTTTGCCTTTCGGACCCTCCAGGGGCTATCCAGACAGTCAATTACAAACGACAGTCTGTTTCTATATGTTATATTTTTTGCATAAATAAAGGGAGACTAGTATAGATCTATTTCAAGCTATTTAGCTCTCATCAGCTAGCCACACCCTTATGGGATTAGAACCCGGGCCCCTTGCCCAACAAGGCAAATGATTAAACCTCTGAGCCACAGGATTCTTCTCTCTATCTGCATATTCCAGGGACAAGGATATATATATGTGTTTTTCTCTGTTAAATCACCTGGTATACCCAAATATGGGAGAAAGCATATGGGATCCTTATGGGATTATATATACACACACACACAAACACACACACACACACACACACACACACACTCCTGTAATTAAATAGAAGCAATTGTGATAGATATGATATAATAAGATTGTCTGCCCTAGTTTGAGAAATCTGGGTTGGGAGGGTTGGTGTATTGAAAAATGCATTAATAAGAAAACATTGCGGGAATCAGGTCACTACAAAAAGTCTATCATAATAGAGGAGCAGTTGCTTAATGAAATCAGTAGTTCTAACTGGGTTTCCCCTGCCGAGCCTGAATAATCATAAGACTGTAGGAAGAACATATAATGCAGTGTTTTGTTTGGTCAATAAGGTATTTCTGAGAAGCTAATAAGAGTGGCATGAACATCATAGCGCTTTCCATTTTTTTACCACCCCAAATTGATGTTCAATTGCACAGTTCTGTGTTCATAGAGGCCTTTGAATACAGAAGAGCACATAGAGAGGTTCCATTTAACTATCATAGTTAATAGCCACGTATATATTCCTTTTTCATAAAAATTAAAATCATAAGAAAAGCCTTACTGGATCAAACTGGTATTTTTCTGGGTCACGAAAAGCTCATATTTCATTTATTTTACCAGTCAGCAACTAAATGAAGTCTTGATAGCTCCTTTCCCTATGGCTTCTTGCTTGACAGATTTATGATCAATATGTTTACTTACCTTTAATATGTTTACGCATTTCAGTTTTCATTTAACTTGTTGGACTGAAAAATGTCCAAGAATCACCCTTCTTCATGGCTAAATACAGCAAGTTTTCTATCACTATATTGAAGGGAGAAAGCATCATATGTGCAGCCTTTTGCTCCTGGAGGAAGTTGCAATATCATCAAAAATTGCAGCCTCCTTCAGTCTTAGCAATAAATTTCAATTCTCTTAGTTATTCTGCAGGAATAGCCTTACTTGGGCTATTAGAGTTTATTAGATTAGCTATTAAATTAGATTAGAGATATAAATACTAAGTTCCAGATTTAAATTCCAGGCATTTTCTTCCCATCCTTTGAATTAACAGAACCTTGATGGATTACTTTGTGGCCTCAGTCAGTACTCCCTCTCTCTCTAACTCAGCGGTTCTCAACCTGTGGGTCGCGACCCCTTTGGGGGTCGAACAACCCTTTCACAGGGGTCACCTAAGCACGCGCTAGCCCACCATGCCCCCTTTGTCACCTCATCGCATGCGGGGAGGGGGAGGGGTGGGGGTCGCGGCGGCGGGGCGGGGGTCGCGGCATTAGGAAGGTTGAGAACCACTGCTCTAACTCCTTTTCTTTTACACACACAAACACACATGCAAGCACACATGGACAGTGCCTCTTACTTCACAACACAAAATAGCCAATAATATTGTATTCAAACCCAGTCTAGAATTTCCTGACAGTTTCCTGACAGTTAGAACAATTAGAACAATTAATCAGTGGAACAACTTGCCTCCAGAAGTTGTGAATGCTCCAACACTGGAAGTTTTTAAGAAGAGACTGGACAACAACTTGTCTGAAATGGTATAGGGTTTCCTGCTTGAGCAGGGGGTTGGACTAGACGACCTCTAAGGTCCCTTCCAACTCTGTTATTCTATTTAAGAATCCTGAAGTCAATTATTTAGAAATCATTGATTTCTAATAGTTTTTATGAATATGTACCTTGGCCTTGTTTTAGAACATCCCATCAAAAAATGTTGTGGGATGCCATTCTATTTTTTGTTTATTTCTTTCCAAATGTTCTTGCACAAAACATTTTCTTTTATCTTAGCTGTAATACTCCATTCCAGATGAGTTATATTTCAAGAAAGCATGTGTCAAAGGTTAGATGCTAAATTTAGTCTTTTAAAACATGTATAGGTAGAATTTGACTTACAACCATAACAGAGTCTGGAATTTCCTTCACAAATCATGATGGTCAACGCAGCCACATAACCAGATCTGATTTAATGACATTTTTTTGCAGTGGCCTTTAAGTGTATACCATGGTCGTTAAGCAGACAGCATAGTCATCAAGTGAATCAATGTGTTCCTGTGGGTGTTTTTTTGCCGGAAACAAGCTGAAAAGTTCAGAAATGGAAAAAAAAGTCATAAATCAGGATCATGAGATTGCAGAACACTGCAACTGGCAGTAAAAGGTGAGCTGGATGCCAAGCACCTGAAGTGTGGTCATGTGACTCTCTCTCTCTCTCTCTCTCTCTCTCTCTCTCTCTCTCTCTCTCTCTCTCTCTCTGTGTGTGTGTGTGTGTGTGTGTGTGTGTGTGTGTCTCCCAAAGGTGCTTTTTCAGGAGGCAACTGGACTTTCTTGTTTTTTCTTTGAAGACATTTCGCTTCTCATCCAAGAATCTTCTTCAGCTCTGACAGGATAGTGCAGACTAAGGAACCAGGAACACTACTCGGGTGACCCTGAGGACATAGATAAACCTCCAACTGCTTCAACGACCCTCTAAAAGGATGCAAATGACCAGGAAGGAATATAAATCCTTCCATTCCCCACTATCCTGTCAGAGCCGAAGAAGCTTCTTGGATGAGAAGCGAAACGTCTTCAAAGAAAAAACAAGTAAGTCCAGTTGCCTCCTGAAAAAGCTCCTTTGGGACAACCATGACCTGGATAATTGAGAATCTCTGCCGACGTGTGTGCATGTGTGTTTATGCAGTCATCGGAACTCCAGAACCGGGTTGTAAATAGCTTTTGGGGGTCCATTGTAACTTTGAGCGATTGATAAGCGACAGGTCAAGGACCACCAGTATTTTGATGTTTTTAAGTACATCGGTGCAAATCTTTCTGAAGAAGTGGTTTTAAATGGAAAGTTCTTCAGGTTTTTTTCCCCCCAGTGGCTAATATTCATTTCCCAACAGAGCGACCGGACTGTGCTTACAGTCCACAGATGCATAATTTTAAAAGAGGGCATTGCTATCTGTAGAAAATGCTTTATCTTCTTTTGCTGTCAAGTCTTGCCGCTTACCAATTTGCAGACATTCAAGACACTTTGGCAATCAGCTATACAGCCTGCTGAGAGTACTGATCTCATTAAGTTTCTTATCTGTCTCTTTAAAAAAAAAAAAAAAAAACCTTTAAGCTCAGTGTGACTTGTGTGTATAACTATTACTTGACATTGTTTATGTTATTACACAGCAGTGCTTACCAACACGTAAACAGAACTTTAGCTAGCTGTAACAACAACAAAATAATAATCACATTTTCTCAATCCCTTAAAAGCTACTGAAAGGTATATCAAATGTATCTGTGAAAGCTGATAAATACTGTGGAGCAAGTTATCCCACCCCAAAATAATATCCAAATCTGCTGAAATTGAAATAATTGGAGATCTCAAAGCAGATGCACACTGTATTACCTTTAAAAGGTATTCGTATTTAATAACTGTTCTAAGCACGTATATAAGAGAGACCTCGTAAAGTAGGTCATTTTACTTTGATTTCAGTTTTAGTTTAAAATACCATACTTTCAACTCAAAATTGCAGAACAAATGTATGATGGAAGAATGGATTATTGAGAGAAAGGCAAAGCCAAGAATGTTGTGATAGGGTAGAGTAGATGATATGTAGATGATATGTAGCGTAGATGAGATGGAATCTTATCGAAGAGAAATCCAACCTAGAATTAAGGAGAAATTTCATGTCATTGAGAACAGTTAATCAGTGGAACGGCTTGCCTCCAGAAGTTATGGAAGTTCCATCAATGGAGGTTTTCAAGTTGAGACTGGACAAACTGATATATGATCTCCTACTTGAGCAGGGGGTTGGACTAGAAGACCTCCAAGGTACCTTGTAACTCTGTTATTCTGTGTTCTATGTATCTTGAGAAAAAGAGATATATTACATCCAAAGAAGAAAGACAATGAATGAAACCAAGGATGATGTGCAAAGATAGAAAGATATATAGAGATGTAAACCAGATTTAGTTGTATTATCTAGTTAATTCTTCAGCTTGCTGTTTCCTATGGTTTTACTTTGTTTTATCTGCAGTAGTTTATCTTGAAAGGGAGATAGTATGATGGGTATTGTAGAGAAGTATAGAAATGTAGAGAAGTATAGGGACGCGGTGGCTCAGTGGCTAGGACGCTGAGCTTGTCGATCAGAAAGGTCGGCAGTTCGGCGGTTCGAATCCCTAGCGCCGCGTAACGGAGTGAGCTCCCGTTACTTGCCCCAGCTTCTGCCAACCTAGCAGTTCGAAAGCATGTAAAAATACAAGTAGAAAAATAGGGACCACCTTGGTGGGAAGGTAACAGCGTTCCGTGAGCCTTCGGCGTTTAGTCATGCCGGCCACATGACCACGGAATCGTCATCAGACAGCGTTGGCTCTTCGGCTTTGAAACGGAGATGAGCACCGCCCCCTAGAGTTGGGAATGACTAGCAAATATGTGCGAGGGGAACCTTTACCTTTACCTTTATAGAAATGGCCTTGAAGAAAATTATGTGACAACTATTTGGAAAACTCAGACTTAGGATGAGAGAGAAACTCAAGATTGTTCCACTATAGAGAGGGAAGGAGGCATCTTGCTAGGTATTCAAGACTCTATAATTATAACTTGTATCAACAAAATAAAGCTCTTCTACAGTGTCTGTTTCCTGACCTAGTTGACCTTGTAGGGCAGAGAGCTATGTATGTGCTATATGCATGCATTCTCTTGTATGATTTTACAAGTTTCTCCCTTTTCCTGTGTCCCACATTTAAAACAATCATCCACCGGAAGAGATTGAAACATGCAGGTGTTTCCGTGCTCCAAATTTTAGTCTATCTAGCCCCCCCATAAGACTTGTAGGTGCATCATTCTGGCAAAATTTTGAAGAAAATGTCTTTTGCATGTTTCTCCATCAAAAAGAGTGAGGATTGCTTAACCATGGAGCCTCTGAGGTTTTCCATTTGCATTTTCATTGCACCTGGGAAACACTGCTATATGTGAGTGAACACTGACTTACGCAGACAGAAATAAACTCAAAGAGCTTTAATGCTGTGGCGCAGAGCCAGCATTTCGGTTTTTCATTCTCTGAGATTCTTATGGGCTATAACTCAAATTTAATGATATGATTCACTGAAATGATAAAACCTTAGTATTTTGGTCAAGAGGCTTTTTTTTTTTTTTTTTTAAAAAGAAAATGCATTTTCTTCTGTTGAAATAGTTTCAGCTCTAGACAGTCCACCTCTGACAGATTCAAGTCAACAAAGGAGAATGCCTCAGCCACTAGGAGGACCTGTGCATACATGAAGTTTTCTCATGAATTTCTAACAAGCTCAATCTCTTTAGGAAAGCAGAGTTCAAATCTCTGAGTTGACAAAAGTTGGCTGTGTTGTTGAACCCCTGCTGGTGCCGGTGAAGATAGCACATTTGATAGCTTTTTAATGTTTTGTCTGCAACACAAGCTGGTTCGAGTTCGTTATCTGTCTTTTCTCCTCTTGAGCAGGTAAGGCAAGAGTCATCAGTCTTTTAAGTTCTGAGTACCATTATGCATTTCTGTAGGCAAAATAATTACAATGGGGTGCCTATAAATCCCATAAAAAATAATGATGTGTGTCTATATGGAAACGAATATACTTGTGTGCATGTGTTTTTTTAGGTATTCAGCAATCACACGGATGAGCAGACTCATAAGATTATTGCATTTGAAACATGGAATCTTGCCAGATTGGGTCTCTCAGTTTGCATTGAGGCTTCCAAATAATGCATTGTTGTGTCTGGCATAGAGCTACGTTTTTTAAAATATTAGGCTTACGATATTCTTTTAAACTATACTTTTATTCGACACTTTCACTTTCAAAACAATAAGAAATAAATTGTTAAATAAAGTACCGTGTTAAAACTTGAGATTAAAAGAAAATCAATGTAGGCCAAAAAGCACTTTTTTTAAAACCTTTTTGATTTAAAATTTGATTACTTTTCTTCACAATATCTAGATCTACCTTTTAGCTGTTGCATCTTAACAAAAGAAAAACCAGGGTAGTTTGCAAATTATTCCTAGTAACAGGGAAGTGAGAAAATTGTGTCTGCTAGAGGCAAACCTACTCCTGTTAAATTTGAATACAGTTTAATTTCTGCACTTTAATGTGACAGAAATATTAACATTACTGAGAGCTGAACACAGCCTATTTCTTACAAAATGTGTTGCTCGGTCACTTCCCTTACATCTGAACAATTACAATACCAGCCATAACGCTAAGCTGAATTACCATGTCTCTACTTTCATATTTCAGAAATGTCATCATTTTTTTTTTCTCCTCTATTTTCAAAGGTGGCACTTTCCTATCCAGGTCTTGTTAAATAAGTCAGGCAAAGAGCCTAATTTGAAACCTGGCATGTTTGGAAAGGAGACAACAGGAGGGTGTCAGAAAGAGAACAAGGCAGCTTCTAAAATTCAGTGCTTCTCCACTGGACTCTCTCTCCCTCTCCTCCCTCCCCGTCTGTGGTGTGGGAGGGAGGGAGGGAGGGAGGGAGAGAAAGGGAGAGGGAGGGAGGGGGAGGAGAGAGAGAGAGAGAGAGAGAGAGAGAGCTATAAAGAAGATGTTGAGACTCTAGAAAGAGTGCAGAGAAGAGCAACTGGAGGCTAAAACATACGATGAACAGTTGCAGGAACTGGGCATGGCTAATCTAGTGAAGAGAAGGAGCAGGGGAGACCAAAGACAAACTCCTTGTGTGTCCAATCACACTTGGCCAATAAAGAATTCTATTCTATTCTATTCTATTATCACAAATTACTAAGTCCCTTTCCATAGGGATGTAATAGAGGAATTTTTATGGAATGTTCTGGCTTCCAGTCAGATCTGACTCATTTTCAAACTTTCTTTTGGCTTGTTTCAGTTTGGGGGAGACTTATTTTTCTGGCAGACTGAAAGAACCGCCTTCTGCATAATTTCTTCCATTGTTCCCATGCAGTTGGAAAGAATTAAAAGGTGCCTTCTTACAGATACTCAGATAATCAACTTTCTTCTGCTCTCTCCTTGGAAGAACATATGGATCATTCTCTGGAGATAGCTTATATCTGAAGACAGCTCATACTTTCCACCAATTAACACTTTGATTCTAATTATTTTATTTCTAGGAGATGTTGTATGAAAGAACAGGAAAATATTCTCACTGCATTTTATACCACACTAGTGAGGCCACACTTGGAATATTGCATCCAGTTCTGGTCACCATGATACAAAAATGATCCTAAGACCCTGGAAAGTGTGCAGAGAAGAGTAATAAAGATGATAAGGGATCTGATGGCTAAATCATATGATGAACGATTGAGGGAGCTAGGTATTGTGTGTCTAGTCTATCTAACTATCTAAGTGGTATTAACACCACTTTACAATGCCTTGGTAAGGCCACACTTGGAGTACTGCATTCAGTTTTGGTCTCCACGATGTAAAAAAGATGTTGAGACTCTAGAAAGAGTGCAGAGAAGAGCAACAAAGATGATTAAGGGACTGGAGGCTAAAACATATGAAGAACGGTTGCAGGAACTGGGTATGTCTAGTTTAATGAAAAGAAGGACTAGGGGAGACATGATAGCAGTGTTCCAATATCTCAGGGGCTGCCACAAAGAAGAGGGAGTCAAGCTATTCTCCAAAGCTCCTGAGGGTAGGACAAGAAGCAATGGGTGGAAACTAATCAAGGAGAGAAGCAACTTAGAACTAAGGAGAAATTTCCTGACGGTTAGAACAATTAATCAGTGGAACAACTTGCCTCCAGAAGTTGTGGGTGCTCCAGCACTGGACGTTTTAAAGAAGATGTTGGATAACCATTTGTCTGAAGTGGTGTAGGGTTTCCTGCCTAAGCAGGGGGTTGGACTAGAAGACCTCCAAGGTCCCTTCCAACTCTGTTATTTCTAATTTCTAACAGAAGGATTTGGGGAGACGATCATTGTCTTCCAATATTTGCCAAGGGCTGGAGAAGAGGGGTTGACATTCTCTATGTCATAGGACAGTACAAGAAGTACCGTATTTTTCGGAGTATAAGACGCACCTTTTTACCCCAAAAAAGAGGGTGAAAACTTGGGTCCGTCTTATACACTGAATGTAGCCCCACCCAGCCACCCCCCACCCTTTGTCCTCTGCCTCCCAGCAATTTACCTCCTTGCAGCAAACAGAACAGAGCCCATTAAGCCAAGCAACCTATCAGCTTCCCAACCCTCAGCTGATTGAGGCTGCAGGCAGGCCCTGTGCTAAAACTGAAAGTGAAACTAAAGCAGCAAGGAGGCAAATTGTTGGGAGGTAGAGGCAGAGGCAGAATTCTATTTTCTTGTGCTAATCAGACTGCTGAAACTGGATGCAAGGAGGTAAGTCAATAACTATAAATGTCTATAGAATGTTCAAATTATTAGACTTATTTTTTAAGGACTGCTTTATTATTGTTCTAGACAACTTAACAAAATGAAGAAGCTTTTTAAAATAAATGCTTGATCTGAAGAGGCCCATTGCTATTGTATCTTCTTTTAAATAGCAGAGAATAATGTATACTTCCAGAAAGCCACATCAGTTTTAACAGCATCTGTACAAGTATAGTCTGAAATGTAACAGTGTCCTGTTGTAGTATTAAAATAAGGCAGCTGAGTTAAACCCTGACTTAGTCATGTTTGGAGTAGATCTATTTAAATAATTGGGAGGAGTTAGTGTGACTATATTTAAGAAAACTTTCTGGCATTAATATACTGCCATAATGTACATTTCTCCAATTCTTTGCTATTTCTATGGGTCAGGCACACATGCACAGAAATACACAGCAAACAGTGTATATCATCTGTACTGTTTGCTGTTTGCTGGGAGGCAAATTGCTGGGAGGCAGATTTTTTTTTCTTGTTTTCCTCCCCAAAAGCTAGGTGCGTCTTATACTTCGGAGCGTCTTATACTCCGAAAAATACGGTAATGGTTGGAAGTTTGTTTAAGTGAGATTCAACCTATGAGGAATTTTCTGACAATGAATCAATAGAACAACTTGCCTTCTGGAGTTGTGGGTGCTCTATCACTGAAGGTTTTCAAAAATAGACTCGACAACCATCTGTCCAGAATGATATAAAGTCTCCTGCCTTGAGCAGGGGGTTGGAGTAGAAGATCTCTGAGGTCCCTTCTAGCCAAATGATTCTATGTTCTGTGTTCTATGCTCTTGCAAAAATTCATGTTAATTTCTCACCCTGCCATTCTCCTTCCAATTTTCTTTTACATAGCAAAAGATTTCCAGTGGAATCATACCATGTGTTTCGTTTGCTGGTTCTAATTTTCATCCCATTTTTACATGGCTGTCTTTGAAAAAGAGTAGCCTTAGGCTTTTGAAGATGCTGATAGTTTCCTATAGGGAGAATTAATCATTTCAAGGTAGAATGCACAATAGACTTGGCAGCTGTTTAAAATTCAGTCAAGTTCTACTTTTTATTTATTTATTTATTTATTTTATTTTTTTGGAAAAATATTTACTTCCTTTGGAGGAATCCAGACAAAGGAAATGTACAGATGAAAGATAGGGTTCACAAGCTCTAGATAACGCTCAGTTGTGTTGCTCAGCAAATTGCTTATAACTGCAAACATAAAATAAACATATTCCAATCACCTGGGACACTGCTGATTCTGGAAAAGCTATCTGCAGGAACACCATCATAACAAAAAGAATGTTTATCAATGCTTATCTCTTTTTCTCTGACTGATAACATTTGTAAATGTTTTATTATTTGTTTTGTCAAAACTGTGTAAGTATCAACACACTGAGGTTAATATTATAATTCACTACAAATACTCAAGTATTTACTATACTTGCAAATCTCCAGTTCAAAATTAATCTGTAATCGTTTCAGATAGGAAAAATTACTGCAGAGAAGTATTTTGTTGCCATTAACTGAAGTCATAATTCTCAATAATTCAATGTCAAGAAGATGGAAATACAAGAATAATTATTCTTATCTTGATAGAAGAAAACAGCCTAGTTGAGCTTTTGAAACTAACTCCAGGCTATGTGGTTATATGTGCTGTCTGTTGATGCCCACCCAACCCAAGGTAACAGAGTGATGAATGGTATTCACTTTTGACTAAACAGGTAGTTGTTGGTTCTTGTGATTTGGTTTGGTTTGATGTTTGGCCAAAAAGTCAAATTGGCTGAGATAGATTGTTATTCTGCATTACTCCAAACAAAATGAGCTGCTTTGTGAAAGGAAGGCTAATGGTATTGAATTAAGTCAATTGATTACTTAATTTGCAAGTATCCATTTTCTCCTCTTTCTAAATGTGGATGTTACTGACTCCGGTGTTCACCATGGCAATTCTCTTGGAAAGAAGGGTCTAGGAAAACTCAATGTGGCCATCTCGCTGCAGCCAACTCGCCATTGGACAACTCACTATGGCCAACTTGCCATGGGACAATCTACATGAGATAACTCAACATGATAAATGTTATCTGCCACTGTTTCTTCTACATTACTTCTATTTTTGTCAATGGAAATAATGTCGAAGAAACAGTGGCAGATATTTATCGCGTTGGGTTATCCTTGCTTGGAATTGTCCCACAGCGAGTTGTCCCACAGCGTGTTGGCTGTGGCGAGTTGTCCCGTGGCGAAGTGGCCACAGTGAGATGGCAGTGGCAAGATGGCCATGCAGGGTTGACTGTGGTGAAATGGCTATGTTGAGTTGGCCACAGCGAGTTGTCCCATACTGTGGAAAGAAATTCCAGCTACACCTCCAGCATTCTTGAAATTGAGATATTTCAAATTAGGAGCCAGCTATTGAAATAAGTGTGTCCACCAAAGAGGCATTCCAAGATGCCTCGAAATAAATTAAAGACATAAAAATCTAATCAATTAAAAAGTTCCCAAGAGCTTTGATAAAAAAACTGATAATTTGAGAGAATTCAGGAAATTTTCCTAACTTAAGTTACAGTATATCTTTTATTGTCTTTACTGAATCATATTTCCTAAATAATCCTTTGTCTTTAGCTTTTATTCATTTTGCAATTGTACATATCCAACCAGTCAGAGGATGTTTAAATATTCCAAATGCATATGAATTAAAGGTTATAAAATTAAATGCCGTCCAATGATGGAAGAATTTAATTCATCTATTAATTGTTGCGCTAACAATATTAAACAGCCACAGTCATGTAATACCAAATTCCTGCAGTCAAGTCTTGAGCAATCAGTCTGCAGATTCAACATATCATTTACTGTAAATCAAATTAAGCAGATTTGTTTTCTGTTATGTGCTCATGTAAGCATGTGATAACAAACAGAAGCACAATATTAGTGAATGCATACAAGGCCAACAGGTGGTAATGGCACCCATAGGGTTTTTTTGTGGGGGAGGGAGATACCTTAACCAGATTTTTCTGAATTAGTGAACAACATCACTCTTATCTACCATGGTCAGTGATCCATGAGCATCTGGAAAAATTGGAAGGCACTAATTTGGGGGAAGTCCTTTTCTACCTAGTCTACAAAACCACTCTCAATGTAGAACTGTAAGCTAAAAGATCTGTAAGCTTCAACCATTCCTACAGTAAGGATCAGTATTTTAAAGATGCCATTGATGAAAATTAAATGAAAGTAACAACTTTCCATTTTGTAGACTCTTCTTATCTGTGGGCAATACATTTTAGTGACATTCTTACTGACAGTTTAGTTTAAATATGTTTTGACAATCAGCTAAATTATTGTCAAAAAGATAGTTCTTGAATATACTCTCTTTAAAAATCACACAGTGTAACATTGCAAAATAAATAAATGATTTGGGAAGGAAGCTATAAAATGAAATTCACCCATGCATACTTCCATGAATACAGTAAATCAGGCATGGTAAATCAGGCTAATGTCAATACATTAATACATTCAGCAAAGAAATATTAGTCTTGTGTGGTTAAGAAAGTCAGACTCTAAGTTGAAAATTAAATAGGAGCAGAAGGTAGACTCCTAAAAATAATATTAAAAGTAGGTTAATAACAAACAAGCATCTGAATGATTTGTTTCCTCACATCATTGCTCTTATTTTGATTCAGTTTTAATTATACTTCATGACTGCTGAGTTAGTTCTTTGAAACAATTCAGGAGCCAATTGTATGCAGAGAAACTCTTAATTGAAATCAACTGTTCAAATCTGACCATCAGTTTGCAGGAAATTTTCTCATCTAACGAATTGATTTGGAACTGATCTGTTAAATCAATGGTATTATCCATATAGAATTTAATGGGGTTGTGGAATCATATGTTCAGGTTAGGGGAACTCAATTTGATAATCTGGACTAGCTGATAGTTTTGTAAGTCCAAGACTCAATTTCTTCACCTTTATTGAAAAGACATTTTAAAAAACCCAGAAAACATTGCTTATTTACCTGGGCAAATTGAACTGTAAAAACATAGAAAAATACTGAGTCTATTAAAGATACATAATTATCTGTTTTACTCCTATTATGAACAACTTCACCCACTGTGAAGAACATTCAAGCTGTCTGGCAAATATATATTGCTCAGATCCACTCAGAGTTGGATCCAGTCTTATGAGATTATGTGGATTTGGTTTGGATCTACACTGCTGATGATGCAGACAAGTTTAACCAATCAATGAGTTCAATTCATTAAATTCAGGTCCCACCTGGTTTGTTAAAGCTGCCCAGAAGATGACTTGTAGTTGGGTGTAGGTAGAGTATCAGCCTTCTTGAGAGAGGGGCTAACTCATTCTGCATTAAAGGTGGGAATATTGAGCTCCCTACCCAAAAAACCATTGTTGGATTCAACAATTATGGACTGCTTCCATTCAGTCTCCAACCTTCCCTTTGGGGAAGGTTTTTGAGAAGGCAATCAAGCAGTAGCTCAAGAAATGTCAAGCACAAGTAACCAGGAACTGAGTTGAGTTCAAATCCCTAAACGTTTATTACAAGAATCTGATCTACTAATGGTGAAGCCAAATTGGCACTAAATAAAAGTCTGTTGGAATTCACAGTGGGCTGGACTTGGGTGTCTTGTGAGAGTGCAGCAATTCCAAACTGATGGTGTTTTTGACCCCACCCTCGGGCTCAGGCTGCTCATTTCCTACAAGAAATTATATATCTTGACCTGGGTACTATCAATAATTTATCCCAATGTCTGGAGACTTTTTGGGTCTGGATGGGAAAGAACATCCTCAGGCTTAGTTCTGTCAAGACTGAGTGGCTGTGGTCATTTGAGCCCCCTGGATCTAAGGATTCTTCATCCCACCATCACCATCAATCCCTCGGATGGAGTTACATTGGTATGCAACTTAGAAGATCATCCTGGACTCATAGCTCTTGCCTGGTGACACTTATGGCCAGGAGAACCTTTCAACAGAACCATATGGTGTGTCAATTGCACCTATTCCTAGATCACGAAGCCCTTTGGACAATCATTTATGCCTTAGTCAGCCTATGACTGAATTACTTTGCAAGGCATTCTCCATGGAGCTGCCATTGAAAACCATTCAGAGGTTACAGTGGCCTAGAATGCAGAGGTACAAGCAGTGATGGACATACCATGACAGGCTTATGTATCATTATGAACTAAACTGATTGCCATTTGGCTTCTGCATGCAATTAATGGTGCTGGTTACGGACTACAAGTCCCTTCATGGCATAGCGCCATTTTATGGACTGCCTCTCTATAGTGGGTGCTTATTGTTAAGATCAGACAGAGGGGGCATTCTCTGGGACCTAGGAAGGGAGTTTTCTCTGTTGCAGTACTTGCCCTCCGAAACAGCATCTTCCTACAGATTCATACAGCTCTTGCTCAAATGGTATTCACTCAAATTGTTGAAAAATTGGCTTTGTTCCCAACTCTGGAGCTAGAGAATGGTCTTTGACCCCATGTTGATTCTTCTTTGGGGTATTGTGTTCATTGTTCTGGACATTCAGGAGTTTTCCCCTTTATTTACTTTTTGTCAACTGTCCAGTTGGTGAATCGAGAAAAAGAAATTTCTGGGACATTATTTTACCAAGAGTATAAACTTTACTGAATAAACCACATTGGCACAGAACAAGCGAAACCAGCTCTGGACTTTCCATGCAAAAGCAGGCATAGTTAATTCTCCCTTTCCCTATGGGGCACCCACACTCCATTACGTCCCCCAATCACTTCTGTCCATTTTGTTATGGGAACCAGCCAGCCACACTGGGACATCTGCTCGGTATGTCCTTGAGGTGGGAGCAATGTCTCACCTTGCATTCCATTCCACCCCCTCCCTTTTCTTTGTCAAACTGTGAGCGAAGCAGAATATAGGTGAAAATGCGAGTCAGTCTTGACACCTTTCTGTTTTTATAATCTTTTATTTTATAATGAAAGCTTCTCATGGTCATTTGAACTCACATGGCCTCTAAATTTAATTAATTAATTAAGTGCCTGTGAGAGGAATTACAACCTACAATTACCTTTCCAGCTCTATTCTGAATGGAATTCAATTGAACTACCAATCTCCATTTTCTCTGGCTTCTTCCAGGAGCCAGCCTATTAAGATTTCAGTTCTGATCTCCTGTCCCTTTCTTCCTATCACTTTTAATTGTAATTGATGGGTCACAGTTGGCCGGGATTGCTCCAGATCAATTTCTATACCTTCTTTCCAGGGGTGGGTTCTAACTTACCTCGCTGCCGGTTCGCTTCCTCTCTCGCCGCGTGGCTGCGCCGCGTGGCCGCGCTTTGCGTGCGCATGCGCAGTGCTGAAAAATCTGAAAAAAAATAAAAAAGAGCCAAAAACAAGATGGTGAGACATGTGCAGTGCTGGAAACTCGGCTTCTGCACATGCACAGAAAAAAAAAACCTGGAAAAAAATTCCCCCAAAAAAATTTCAAAAAAAAAATTAAAAAAAAGAAGGCACCGACCGAACCAGATACATGACGTCACCGTGACCTCACCAGCGGGTCGCTTGCGCATGCGCAGAAGAAAAAAAAACGGAAAAAAATTAAAAAAAAAGATGGCGCTGACAGAACCGGTTCCGTGACGTCACCGTGACGTCACCAGCAGGTCGCTACCGGTTCAGGCGAACCGGTCCGAACCGGGAGGAAACCACCTCTGCTTCTTTCTTTCTGTGACTCAGTGGTTCCCATTTTCCAGCAAACAAACTATTCAGACTTTTTCTTTCCATTGATCTTGATCTGACATAGGTGGTTGGGAACTAAGTGATTGTTTCTGGGCAGAACAGCCATTCAGGTTACCCATAGTTTTCTCCACCGTTTTGTCTTCCTTCCTTGGCTTCTAAGCAGCACTAGAACATACTGTATGTTGGGTTGTTTTGTTATGTTTTACTTTCTGAGTTTTAATACTGGAAGTATGTGGGAGCAGACGTTGATAGGTGAAAGGTCAGACAGCTGTATTTATGTGTGTGTTTTCCGCTAAAGGCAGGTGGGAAGACTAATAACCATGGAGAGGTGCAATGTTTTTCTGGAGTTCCCAACCTATTTTTCTTCTGTTAAGTCTTCATTCTACATAGATGTAGAAGCAACTGTGGGTTCTGAGTTATATGCCAGATGCTCAAATATTTCATCCTCTCACCCTCATTTTCCCCATTTTCCCCATTCTGTTCCTATCCGCTTTTGAATTTACGCTTTTGAAATTGCTTATTTCAAGTTGTCTTTTTGGGGCAAGGCCTTACTGCAAGAAAATGAAGCAGCAAAACAAGGATTCCTTGACTGCCTGTTTTGGATTCATGTTTATTGAAGCTGTTACTTACCTTGGATTGGTGCTGCAACAGAAAAAAAAACATGTTTTTGTGTGTTTTTGTCTGATTTGATGGACCAGATCCTGGTTTTTCATATATAATTTTTAATTCATTGACTTTATATCTTTGCCTGTTGCAACTCCTGACTCACCTACATGGCATAAGACCTGGTTTCCTAAGGGACTGCACTGCCAGTCTCCCATAACATCTGTTTAGCTGATTTGATCCTGCAAGGTTGACACACTCCAGCTTCCTTCAGTTAAACAATGACATCTCTCAAGACCCTGGTTGCTCCAAATCATAGATTGGAAGGATTGGAAGATAGTCTGAATATCATTTAGTCCAGCGGTCGCCAACCTTTTGGACCTCAGGGAACACTAAATTCATAATTTTAAATCCTGCGGACCACTAATATGATTTTTTTAAAAAGATAAATATATTTGTAAAATAATGGGCCTAGTGAAGGGGGTGGGCGTGGCCAGCACAGGAGGCAGCCCTTCCCTTTCCCAGTCACTTCATGGCTGCTTGGCCCCTTAACCACGGCCTGTGGATCAGCTGAGCCAGTAAGGGCGGGTGCCTGGAGATGTTTCCGGCGCACTCTTGCTAGCCCCAGCCCTGCCCACAGCGCCAGACAACCTTGCAGCTGAGGGTCGCTCTCTTCCTCAGCTCACCTTGTGGCTCTGGAGCAGGTGACGACCATGGTTTGCACTCCACCAGGCCTGGAGCTCAGGCTGCTGCTACAGTGAGGCAGAAAGCCATGCGGCCCATCGGAATCGGCTCTCCACCCCCGGCTGCTGCTACTTGAGAAAAGGACGATTGTGGGAAGCGTGTGCTTATGGTAGAAGTAAGAATTCCCGGCCCTCGCTGGCTCAGCTGATCTGCAGGCCACAATTAAGGGGCCGAGCAGAGATGAGGTGATCACGCTCGCTGCCTCCTGCACCTCAAAAAACATAAGATCTCTCTGAAAATAAGCCCAAGTGCTTATTTTCAAGCCTAAAAGAAAATAAGTCCCAAGGAAACATGGTAATAAAACATAAAAAAAGCAAATGTCCAGATTTTTCTGCAGACCACCAAAATTTTCTCGTGGACCACCAGTGGTCCGTGGACCACCAGTTGGTGACCACTGATCTAGTCCACTCCCTGGACAATGTAAAAATCCACCACTACAGCCTCCTGTACAGATGGCGACTCAAACTTTTCAGTGCAGGAAAGTCCACCTTCTCCCAAGTTAATCTGTTCCATTGCTGAATGGCTGTTATTGTTAGGACATTTTCTTAACCTCTGATACAAATTTCCCTGTACACAACAATTTAAACTCAGTGTTTTTTGTCATGTTTTGGGGAACAACTTTAAACAATTTTGTTCCTCCTTCTACACAACAGACTTTCTGATACTTGAAGAAAACCATCATGTCTTCCTGCAGCCTTCTCTTCTCCATGTTAAGAGTGAAACCTACCTTTTATCTATCCCAAACTAAGAGGTCATCTTTCAGGACATCTGATTAGTTGCTTAGTAGGCATTGTTGTTTCTACAACTTATGCATTTCCTTTAAGATAGGAACACACACACAGTAGTACTAAAAGGCAACTTTGACTTTTAAGATGTCCACTACAAAAAAAAGTGATTAAACAGAAAAAAATGTTTGGCCACCCTACAATATTTTCGGTGAGTCCATAAATAGCTTTTGAACATGAATTAGGGTAAGAACTAATTTTTATTTCAAGATGCATACTAAGCTTGATAATAGGAAAGCTCAGTATTTGATCTCTTACCCAAGCAGCTCAGAGCAGCCTGTATAATTTTTTTTCTGTTTTATTTATCCTAACCACTGTCCTCTGAGGCTAGACTATGATTTGATGATTCATTCAACTTGACGGGTTGATATGCCCATTGAGGTGGGGTTAGGTCTTTGACCCACATTGTGACAACCAAGTACATTGAGATACACCCCTTGAAATTATAAATGATTTCATGCGATCCCCATTTTATGAATCAACTTAATGATTTCATAAAGGGTTAGGAAATGATGTCTAATTGCATCATACTTTCCTGATTTACATTTATGGTTATCAATGCAACTGATAGATTGGTCATTTTTAGCTTTTCTTTCCCCCTGCTGCTCTGTCAAACAAATCATTTTGAAATTACAGATCAAACAGAAATAACAGAATAACTGAGTTGGAAGTGACCTTGGAGGTCTTCTAGTTTTCTAGCGTGCATGTGCAGTGCTGAAAAATCCAAAATAAAATCCCCCCCCAAAAAAGCCAAAAACAAGATGGTGATGCATGCGCAGTGCCGGAAACTCGGCTTCTGCACATGTGCAGAAGAAAAATAAATTTCCCCCCCAAAAAATGTTTTAAAAAATTCCCCCCCCCCCAAAAAAAATGGCGGCGCCTACGGACCGGCACTGACCGAACCGGCTCTGTGACATCACCAGCGGGTCGCTACCAGTTCGGGCGAACCGGTCCAAACCGGGAGGAACCCACCTCTGCTGTCCAGTAACAAAGCTTACTAAACAATAAGCTTTACTAAACATACTTCTTGTGTGGATACTACAGAAATTATGCAGATACTCCTACATTCCATCCTGGACATCACCAGCTAACAGGAACCATCTGCTAAACCCATGGCTGCTGCCACTGGTGAAGGCCTTTGAGAGATGTTTAACAATCCCTCAAGACTCATCCAGGCTTTGCTTCCTGCATGAACAGCTTTAGAACAATTTTGCATCCCCCCCCCAACACACAAAGACCATAAGTTGCTACAGATCCCCCAAGGGGTCATGACCCATGGCCCCATCCCCAGCCCTATATTACAATAGCTGTTAGTGTCTATTTCAGACATTCTGTAATTGCTGTTGCAATTTGAGTAGCAAATATACCCAAATTCACATTTTTAAAAGCAAATCATCCTTAAAAGCAGTGCATCCATTACTGAAAAGATTATTTGCAGTAGAATAGCTTTAAGCAATCTTAGCAGGCAAAGATAATCTCGGGGGTTATTTTAGCCATTATTAAATTAACAGCATGTACCCTATTTCTTACAATAAAAACTGTGTGGTTATCTCTAAAAATCAATGAAAGAGGGTTGTTGTTGTTTTTGAAATAAGGAAAGCAGAGTAGATGACTAGGTGAGGGAGGGAGGGAGGGAATGAGCGAGTCTGAATTGCAAATCTGATCCCAATATCTGATAAACAAAATTTGAATCCAGGGGAGGAGGAGTGGTGAAAGAAACTCAGAAGGGACCCTCCCTAGTTTTTGGGAAATGAAAGAAAGGAATGGGAGGGGTATTTTCAGACTTGGAAGATTCTGTTGCTGTAATCTTACAGTAAAATATAGGGTTAGGGTTCTTGGACTACATCGCAAAGCTAACAGGTTCACAGCAGGATGTGAAGTGTGCATGACCCAAAATGCTAGCTTTTCAGTAATTCTAATATTTTTGGCAAGTATCAAGGAACAGATGCCTATGAAGTTCATAGAAAGAAGATCACAGAGAAAATAATTTGAAGTATTGCATGGTTTAGTAGTCATTTGGTAGCATGTAAAAAAGTCATTTACCAATTCCAGATGCATGTAGTCTATCATACTGTTTCTTAAACTGACTTCTTAAACAGATACTCATGACTAGTGCATAAGGTAATGGATTGTTGTTATTACTCTTTCTTAATAATAGATCTAAACTAACAGTTTTTATTGTAAAAATCTGACCTTTTTAGAGCTAACAAGTAGCTCTTGTTAACAACCACTCACTGGAGCTGTCTCCTCCGTGAATATGTCTAGTCTACTATTATATTATAGTCTACTATATACTATATACTGTGTACTACTACTATTATAGCTGTCCAAATACATCTAGTCCTCGACTTACAATCATTCATTTAGTGAGTGTTCGAAGGCACAGAAAAAGGTGATTTATGACCATTTTTCACACTTACTGTTCTGACCTATGCCTCCTAAAGTAAATAACACGGCACAAACGGCATCTCACAAACCTCTCTTTTATTTGTAACGGCTGCTAATTATCTGCATTAGCAGTCGTCATAAGTCCAAACAAATTAAAGCAAGTCTTTTAGTTGTAACGGCTGCTAATTATTTTTCATTAGCAGTCGTCATAAGTCCAAACAAAGTACAGTCCGACTAAAGTCTTTCAAGGACAGGCAGATAAGACACATGAACCTTGCTCTGCTTTGGCAAACTGCCAAAGACCAATTTGCAGGAAAAACTTGGCAAGTTCAAACAGGAACAAAGAATGAATCTGAGTTGCAATGATGAGAACGAGAGATGAACTGAGTTGCTTCCTGCAACTTACCCTTTCGTATTCACCACTTATATAACCTATGGGAGGGGCCAATGATCCCCAGGCCTTACTCCTGAGTAGTCCTTCTCCTCTGTAACTGTTCTTGCCTTCTGGCAGCTCTGCGTCTATGTGCATTGAGAACAGGCTCCTCCTCTTCTCTGCCTCGCTCAAGTAAGTCTCTGGAGGTTCTGAAGGTGGGACAGACCTCCCCAGTGGCCCTGGCTGGATCCCTGCCTCTGGCACCGCATCTTCTCCAGATGCCAGGCCTGGCCCTGGTTCCTCCCTAGCCTCCTTGCTGTCCGATTCTGCTGCCAGCTCCGCAGGCCGCTGGCGGACCACAACACTTACGACCATTGCTAAATCTCTTTGGTCAGATGATCAAAATTTGGAGTCTTGCAACTGCCATGTGTTTATGATGGTTGCAGTGTCCCGGGGTCATGTGATCATCACCTTCTGGCAAGCAAAGTCAACGGAGAAACCAGAATCACTTAACAGCCATGTTACCAACTTAACAGTTGGAGTGATTCACTTAACAACTGTGTTGCTTAGGAGACAGTTGTAAAATGAGGCAAAATTCACTTAACCACTGTCCCACTTAGGACCGGAAATTTTGGTCTCAATTGTGATCATAAGTCGAAGATTACCTGTAGATTACTCTCATGACTTATGGCTGTGATGTTGTTGTTTAATAATATTAAAAATATTGTCACAGCTCTTCCAAGTAAAGCTGTCTTTTGCAATTCACTGATGGTGAATTTGTTAATGCCAATTATGTTCCAATGGTGTTCCAGATGTTTGAGGATTGAATCAGAATCAGAATAGAGCTGGAAGGGACCTTGGAGGTCTTCTAGTCCAGCCCCCTGCTCAAGCAGGAGATCCTATACCATTTCAGACAAGTGACTGTCCAGTCTTCTCTTAAAAACCTCCAGTGATGAAGCACCCACAATGTCTGAAGGCAAGCTGTTGGATTGCACCCAAGCCACCTATTTCTCTTGGTACTGCTTTCTTTTTCTACAGTTGCTCTATTTCTATTTGCAGGTCTTTATATTTTGTGGTTTTTTTTTCAATTCTTTCTCTTCTATTCTGCTGTCTCCAGGTTCTGCAGCGCCATTATTATTAATTATTCAGGGTAAAAATTGATACTGACCACCAGGAGGCAGTATGTAACTAGTTTGATCCTCATTGGGACTGTTTAGAGAAAATTAGCCTTATCTTTTTCTGAGTGGTGCCAACCAGGGGTGAAATGTTGCCGGCTCTATCCGGCTCGTGCGGGCCGGTAGCGCCGGCGGTGTGAGGTTCAGCGAGCTGGTAGCGGTGGTGGCGGGAGGCTTCGCCCACCCACCCAGACGTCGGTCATGTCCCGGTTTTAACCCTCTGCGCATGCACAAAGCCTTCTGCACATGTGCAGAGGGTCAAAACCGCAACATGATGACGGCGCGTGCACTTCCGAGCCGGTAGGCATTTCATCCCTGGTGCCAACCCCATATCAGGAACTGAACTACAAACGTGTAAAAGCACCTACGTGTGGCAAGTACTGTCCTCTAATGTCTCAGAATTGGGGTCACCAAGGATTGGCTCACATTGTCACAATGCAGAATGCTTTTGTGTGCATTCTTGTTTATTGCTGAATATCGTGATATTAATATGATTTTTCAGTCTATCAATTAGTCATGTGTGTGCACGTGGAGACAGAGAAAGAGAAAAGGAATTGAGAGAAAGGGACAATTTGGAACTCAATTTGAAACTAAAAAGAGACTGAAAGACCACTAAGTATATTATTGCTGTGTTAGTTTTTCAGGTGTAGTTGAACAAAAAAAAGACCAGGCAGTCCATGAGGTTTTATTCACACATTTATAGTTTATAACAGGAAAGAGAATAGATCTGGGGAATCAACCCTGTTTCAAGAAACCCATGATTGCTGCAGAACTCAACTGCTATAATCTGCTTTCTCTATCTCCATAATACCTTTGAAATGTTGTGACGCGATAATTTTTTTTTTTGAGTTGCTATTCTTTCACAAATTGTAGTCAGTAAAATAAAACTGTGCCAGAAAATTAGCAAACAGGGATGAGACACTGAACAACAGATGTATTAGATTTTAGAGGGCAAGGGGAAAGGAAAGGCCTGGGTTGCTGTTAATCTAACTCAGCATGCAGTATCAAATGTGAGCAGTATAATTACGTCTTCATACAGTTCCCTGCAAATTGTTTTTATAAACATCTGCGATTTTAAAAATGAGTTTTGCTTGATTACCATTCCATTCTAAGCCATAGCTGAGCCACAGATCAGTGAAGATGCAGCTAGTGCTTGAACTGGGCTTTTAGTATCTGTGTTTCTGAATGATAAAGAGCATGGATCCTAGCTACCCTTGAGATAAAAACCAACAAGGCAACAAAGAGATGATAACAAAGGATACGGGATGTTTTAAAGTGTGATGTATTTTTGGTTGGATGGGGATGAAAGTGATAGTATTTGATGATAATGTTTAACGCAGACAAATAGCAAGGACTTCAACAAATCTTGTTTTAAAAGATTCTTCCATGATAAATGAAAATACGATATCTTTAAGTAACACAAGGGAAGCTCATTTCAGCTTATTCTCTCATAAGAGTACACAGAATTACAACCTAGGTCAGGGGTCAGCAACCCGCGGCTCTGGAGCCACATGTGGCTCTTTCATCCCTCTGCTGCGACTCCCTGTCGCCAGTCGGCTCCACAATTGATAGGGCTTTTGGTTAGGACAGGTAGAGGAAAAAGGATGCCGCGCTAGGAGGAGACTCTATGGTGGGGGAACCGGACTTCCGGTCGGCTCCAGAATTGAACGGGGGGCTTCCGGTTAGGAACTTTGTGGCTCTTTGAGTGTTTAAGGTTGCCGACCCCTGACCTAGGTCATACATGTTTCATGAAAGATGAAGAGTTTAGGTATGTATAGAATTGAACTGTACACATGCATGTAGTAATAGCAATAGCACTTGAATTATATACCACTTCACAGTGCTTTACAGCCCTCTCTAAGCGGTTGCAGAGTCAGCATATTGCCCCCAACAATCTGGGTCCTCATTTTACCAACCTCGGAAGGATGGAAGGCTGAGTCAACCTTGAGCTACTGAGAATCGAACTGCCAAACTGCTGGCAGCTGGCAGTCAGCAGAAGTAGGCTGCAGTACTGCATTCTAACCACTGCGCCATCACATGCTCTGTAGATGGGTATGCCAATTTATATTCGTGCATTTTCCTGCTAAAATAAATACCAATGTGCATATAAAATTTCCTTATGAAGACAATGTATTTGAAGAAAAAGAAATAGGCAGATATTTTGTGGAAAAAAAACATGCTTATTTACATGGAATGTTCCAGTCTGTTCAAATTATTACAGTGCAATTTTTGATGCTTTCCCCACCACCTCCTGTTTAGCATCTACAGGAAACCATTGGGTGAGGTCATCTGTCAGTAGTGACCCAGTGACTGATGGCTATTTAGTTCAGGATGGGGGCAGAACAGACTTCAGCTTAATCCCTACAAGATTAAGTGGAAGGGTTGGGGATGTTTTCATTACTGATGTATGAAGTAACACTTTTCCATTCAAGACTGCTGTGCATCTTGGAGGTCCTTCTAGGCTAAGTATTACCACTCAGTGAGCAGGTACCAGGATGGCATTTCCACAGATTCATTTTTTTGCACCAATTGTGCCCATTCCCCACCTGGGAAGCCCTTCAGAAAGTTACTCATGCCCTCACAAGCGGACTATTGCAATGTGCTGGACATGAGGCTACCTTTGAAAACTTTTTGGAAGCTACAGCCAGTGGTGGGTTGCTGCCGGTTCGGACCAGTTCTTTAGAACCGGTAGCGGAAATTTACCACCGCTCGCCGAACCGGCAGCGATGACTGGCGGTCCATGCTCCCGAACCGGTTCTCCGGTCGTCGTGGCTTGCAAAATAACCTTCTGCGCATGCGCAGAGGGTCATTTCTGGGTCTTTTGCATGACGTGACGGGGACACGTGTGTGAGCAAAGCTAGCGCGCGCGCGCAAAACCCGCACTTCCGTCGCGATGCGAACCGGAGAAGGAGACAGACAGACTGACTTAGGACTACAAATAGATCCATCTGTCTATGTCATGTATTCAAGACAGGAGAAATACTTACCAGCAAAACTTTTCAGTGCCGTGGAAAAAAAACCATATAGAATCTTACTGGAAATAGAGAAAATTATAAATGTTTGAATGGCTACTTAGCTTCCTAATATAGCCAGCTCCATTCCTATCTTCACGGAGGAGGTGCTAACTCAATCTGTCAAAAGTTAGCCCTTCTGATTGGTGCAGAAGGGAGGTGTTGATTTTACCTTTACTAGGAAATGCAGTCCGAACACGTAGGGCTAGGCAGCAGAAGGACAGGTCACATTTAGCTATCTGTAGCATTTCTGTTTCCTTCATTCGGCTTCAGTTTAAATTGCCTACTTAATTTGAACCTCCTCATTATTTCAGCTTTGATTGCATTCTGTGTTGCTGCTTGTGGGGGTATTTTACTGATAATAAGGACATATTTCAGGTAAATTTAGAGTAAAAAGCTATACAGTACATCATTAGTTACATGATTATAGCCAAAAGCCAAATTAACTAGATTTTGGAGAGGTGGTTATTTTTTTTTAACAATAATAGTTTTTCCTGACCTTTCCCCAAAGTAAGATTTATTGTCAAAATGGTAGGACAGCCACATTATGAGAGTAGAATTTCAACTACAAATGAAGTGCGGTTGAAAGGGCATCTTCTATAAGGAGAGATTTCTTATGCTTTTCATGTGGGGATGCTTTTAATTTTTCATGTCTTGTGTCTCCAAATCTATCTGGTTGAGTGGCTTTGGCCTTCTCTCTCTCTCTCTCTCTCTCTCTCTCTCTCTCTCTCTCTCTCTCTCTCTCTCTCTCTCTCTCTCTCTCTCTCTCTCTCTCTCTCTCTCTCTCTCTCTCTCTCTCTCTGTCTCTCTCTCTCTCTCTGTCTCTCTCTCTCTCTCTCTCTCT
>QLTV01000806.1:903437-920631 GCA_003457575.1 Thermophis baileyi
TTGGGCTGTCTGTGCTCTGCTGCTGCTTTGGAAAGGGCCCTCCCACCCGCCCCCGGGTTAATGCTGTCCTTTATTCTTCGCCCGAAGCACAGCTGATCAGCTCCTCAGCTGTGTTTTGGGCAGATTATAGTGACTGAGCATGCGCGGACACAGAATTGCACCGGGGGAGCGCGCGCACGCGTAACCCTAAGCCACGCCCACAGAGTGGTAGTGGAAATTTTCGGAACCCACCCCTGGTCCTGAGGGCATAAAAAAGAGCATTTCATCCAATTTGTTTAATAGTAAATGATTATTTTTGAGACCAGCCACACCCCCACTGCAGCTGTTTCTGGAACAGTTAATCCTTCCCTAGTAACCATTGTCTTTCAAAGACCTTCATATGCTTTCAAATGTTCAAATGTGCCCACTAATAAAAAAAAATCCATGCCATCCTATTTAGCCATGTTTTTGTGGCTGGGAGCATGCGTGAAAGGCACGTGCATGAGAAAAGATCATGCACTAGAGGCTGTGCGAATGTGCTGAGGTGGGCGCGTGTTCACATTTGCGGACCGGTAGGGAAGGTAAGTGAATACCACCCCTGATACGAAGGGCTGCCAGAGACCTGTCAGTATGCTAGGCTGCACAGCCAGAGCACCGTGGCTTGTCATGGTCCAAAACTGTAACACAAAAGAAGAAAATGTGTCAATTCTAAGAAAAAAATTAAAAACATAATTATTGCAGCACCATGCGCACATGGCTATATCGTCCAAGGACAGATGGAATGCCACAGTCCTATAGGAATTGGATTTGTGTTACCAAGACTTTAACATAACTTTGCCAAAAAAAATTTCTTAATAAACTTCTAATTTGTTTTAGCTTCACCTTTCAGTAAAAGTGAGGATATGGGGTCTTCTATTTAAGAGCCGTGGTGGCGCAGTGGTTAGAATGCAGTATTGCAGGCTAATTCTGCTGACTGCCAACTGCCAGCAGTTTGACAGTTCGAGTCTCACCAGCTCAAGGTTCACTCAGGCTTCCATCCTTCGGAGGTCGGTAAAATGAGGACTCAGATTGTTGGGGGCAATATGCCAACTCTGTAAACCGCTTACAGGGGGTTGTAAAGCACTGTGAAGTGGTATATCTGTCCAAGTGCTATTGCTATTGCTATGAAACAAAAATATACTTATAGATTTATGTCTAACATCCCAGGTCGCCTCCTTGTAGTCTGTTTATAATAACTGTCTTTTTGACTTGTCCTAAAAGAGTGAAAATATTGAAAACACAAAGCATGGTTGGATTTAATTAGTATTTGGATAGTGGGGCACCAGATATTCCAAGACTGTTTGCTAGATAGAAAGACTGAAATTATATCCTGGAAGCAGTATGGTAAACCATGTTCATACTGCTCAGTGGTGGGTTGCTCCCGGTTCAGCCCAGTTCTTAGAACCAGTAGCAGCAGCGGCGGGAGGCTCCGCCCACCCTCCCGAGATGCTTCTGCATGCGTGAACCGGTAGCAACGGGTTTTAGAACCCACTACTCAGGGGTGAAATCCAGCAGGTTCTAATAGGTTCTGGAGAACCGGTAGCAGAAATTTTGAGTAGTTCGGAGAACCGGTAGCGGAAATTTTGAGTAGTTCAGAGAACTGGCAAATACCACCTCTGGCTGGCCCCAGAGTGGGGTGGGAATGGATATTTTGAAATATCCTTCCCCCAGGAGTGGGGAGGGAATGGGGATTTTGCAGTATCCTTCCCCTGGAGTGGGGTGGGAATGGAGATTTTGCAGTATCCTNGCCCCCGGAGTGGGGTGGGAATGGAGATTTTGCAATATCCTTCCCCCAGGAGTGGGGAGGGAATGGGGATTTTGCAGTATCCTTCCCCTGCCATGCCCACCAAGCCACACCACGCCCACCAAGCCACGCCCACAGAACCGGTAGTAAAAAAATGTGGATTTCACCACTGCCACTACTGATACTGCTGCCACAAACAAACACTGGTTCAGTTCATGTACAGTATTGTTCTCACCTTTTATGTTGAGCTTTAGCTTAATGTATCATGGAAACCCAACCATTGTGTTTAAATTAGTGTTTGTTGCTTAGTATGCTGTGTGAATCCAATTGTGATCTATTCGTCAAGTCTTGCTTTAATATGATGAATCAAATCCATTTATTGAAAGACAACAGTATCCTTGCCTATTTGCCATTCAGACTCTGGGAATAATAGATTGGTTAAAGGCTTCATAGAGCATCAATGCACATGAATACATTGCAGTAATGCTTACAGTTACATGTTTACAAGACTTTAGTTTGACATGCTCTGCTGCTGGATCATGCCCGATCATGTTTTCTAATTCCACTCTTATTTACTTGTGAATAATACAAATGTGAATAAATTATTGGTTAATATTATTTCAAGTCTATAGGGATTTCTTTTGATAAACGAAGTCATCTTAATAGAAAATATTTACATTTCAGTTTATAAAAAAGGAGAAAAGCACAAGCACACTATGGAAGCATTAATTCTACTGACAAAATAGCTGTCTAAATATGCATTTGCTGCTAATTTATGAGGTCTGTTTTGATTTATGTATGCTACTCTTGCATGCAAAAATCTGACAACCAATTCTATATTTGAACTGGAATTATTATCAAGGACAGCATTTGAAGAGGCAGAAAATTTATTTTGTTTTTAATTTAAAAAGAAAACAACATAGTCAACCTTTAAAATATATGTTTTGTATAGCTAAAAAAATTAACTGAGAATGAAAACAAAATCAAAGAAAAAGAGGGAACTTTTAAAAAATGTGATTACATATCACATTTACATACCACACCCTCAGCAATACAAATACACCAAACAATCATATGAAACATTGATGTTTATAATTACAATTGTACATGTGATGAAAATCAATTCAGAAAAATATAGTTCATATACATTTAAAAACTGGTGAACTGATCGGAATGCATTTATTCTTCATTGTAGTGTTTCTTAAAAGCCTTTTAATTTGATGTTTCAGCAAGAGCAATTTTCTATCTTTTAAAATACCAATCACACAAGGAAACCGTATTTTAAGAGGTTCAGTGTACAATAGGAATAGTTCTTTAGAATTTGTCATACAAAATCCATATAACATAACCAAAGGAATTATCTATGGCCAACTATAATATCTGCATTTTCCTGACACTTCAAATGCAATATGTATTGCATTTATCAATTATCTGTTCACGATATTTTGCAAAGTATTCAAGCCTTTTAAACTACATTTGCTTTATTTATTTATTTGTTAGTTTGATTGTTTGTTTATACTATTATTATCAGAGGTGGGTTCCTCCCGGTTGGGACCGGTTCGCCCGAACCGGTAGCGACCCGCTGGTGACGTCAAGATGACGTCTTGGTGCTGGTCCGTGGGCACCGCCATCTTTTTTTCTTTTTGTTTTTTTGAATTTTTTTTGAATTTTTTTTTTAAAAATTCCCGGGTTTTTTTTCTTCTGCGCATGCGCAGAAGCCAAGTTTCTGGCACTGCGCATGCATCGCCATCTTGTTTTTGGCTTTTTTGGGGGGGGGGTGGAATTTTTTCCCGGGTTTTTTTTTTTCTTCTGCGCATGTGCAGAGGCTGAGTTTTTGGCACTGCGCATGCGTCGCCATCTTGTTTTTGGCTTTTTTGGGGGGGGAATTTTTTTGGATTTTTCGGTACTGTGCATGCGTGCACACAAGAGGGGCGCGCGCGCGGCCACGAGACATGGCCACGCAGCACAGGAGGAAGCGAACCGCCATCGAGGTAAGTTAGAACCCACCCCTGATTATTATGGCTACCCATTTCATAACAATGAGTCTGGACCATTATTTAAAGCAATTAAAACCAAATTGATGAAAGCAAACTTTTCAAATAACAAATATCCGAGGTCACCAAAACAAAACAAAAACCACAACACCATTCCAGTTTATAATAAAAATTAACACGGGCCAACAAAGTTAAGGTAAGTCCCCTGCTCCATTGCCTGGGGAACCATCAGATCTTGCAGAAATGATCAGGGCTGGGACCATCTGGATCTCCGGAAAGATGTCATTCCACAGGGCAGGCACTGCAAGAAAAGAGGCATGACTCCTGGGTCCAATAAGATTACTTTTTTTTTTTGATGGAAGAAACACAGAACATGCCATACACCTTAATTCTACTGTGGGATGCACTAGAATCAATTCCCCCCCCTTGTGACAAAGACATCTCAGAACCCCAAATATATTTCTTGATCAGCTTATTGTCTTTAAAATTATTGTGTAAGGAGTAGGATGGGCTCCTGAAAAACTTTAGCAAGAAAACTTTAGCCTATGGTTTGAATGGCATCCTCACTAAGAGAAGGAGAGTGAAATTTTCTTTGAAAGGGGATGGGAGAAAGGACATGGCCAAGGGAGCTGGCTGGAATTGAGTATAGAATGTCTTTCGTATCTTACAGCCCGGTTCCACTTATCAGACTAAAAGAAAACCAAAGTTAAGTAGCAACTAGCTGATTATATAGCAACTAGCACTGTCAATCGGCACTGACACTAAAACCCTGCCTTCGTATACGTCATATTGTAATTTCCAAACATCATTATCAGAAAACAAGTGGATCCTAGAAAAGAATCATGTATGAATAACTTAAAACATTCTCAGTCGTGCTTGTAATTGCCAACAGGCCAAAAGGAGTTCCTTAAATATTAATATCTTCCTATGTCCATGCCACTTAAAGAAAGGAAGCCAGTGAGGTGAGACAGGAGCAGATGATATAAATGGTATAAAACTGATGAATCAAGGCTAGATGATATTCTCATTCAACCTCTTTCTTAAACAGATGGTATCTTTCCTATGTTGTTGTGACACATTTTGTGTTGCTGCCTGGTAATGACTCACTAGAGTAAAATCCCAGGATGCTCAATGGTAGAAAATAAGATTGTTTGGTGTTATTTGGTACAGCTAATTTTCTAACACAATTTCGACAGATGTGACAATTTCACTGAAATCTTGTCAAAATAGCATCAACACATTGACAAATTAAATCTGGCTCATTTTCATCCCCTTGGTATTATAACATTTCTTGTGCCATAACTTGGGATTTTATATCACTGTCATTCTTGACATCTTGATCATTTCAGATGGCAGATTATCAATTTGTTTGCCCTTTTCCGATGGCTTGTTTTGCCCTCCCATTGCTCCTCTCCTCCTGTCTCTGTTTCAAATAATTATAACTAATGGAAGTGTGAAAGGACAGGCTGCCTGCACCTGCTGGCGCCCTTTCCCTTTAAGGGATCTACGACAACTTGCCACGGCCAACTCTCCATGGCCAACTCGCCGTGGCCAGCTCTCCATGGCCAACTCTCCATGGCCAACTCGCCGTGGCCAGTTTGCCACAGGACAACTCGCCCCGGCCAATTCGCCACAGGACAACTTGCCATAGATCAATTCAATGCTGTTTTAATCATTTCATTCAGTTACTGTTATCATTGGTGACCACGTTTTCATAGAAATTATTCTAACTTTTGTATTTCTGGATTGAATTTCTTTATTTTATTATTATTGGCCACGGTTCCATCAAAATTAGTTTAACTTATATTTGTTGAATTGCCCCACAGCAAGTTGGCCGTGGTGAGTTGGTCATGGCAAGTTGTCCCATTCTACCCTAACCAGCCAGCAACATGTGGCTATAAATGCTGAGCAGAGAGGCAGCTGGGTGTGGCAGTGTTGAAGGAATGGCATTGATGTGAGAGGCAAGATGGTTTGTGTTTGGGGAATTAAAAAAGCCTGAAGCAGCTTAAGGCAAGTAGAAAAGTTACTGTTACTTCAGAAGTAGGGCTCACAAAGAGAACATGTGGAAGAAGAGGAGTTATAGTAACTTTGGGGAAGAGTGATATAATAAACAGTGAGTACTAGCCTTTGAGTACTTGTGGCTGTGTTAACTGGGATGGTGTTGGCTCTCTGGGATTTTGGAGCCCACTGACCTGGAAATATATAAAAGAACCTGTGACAGGAAAAATGCCTTCAAGTTGTCCCCACTGGCTGCAGGTGAAAAACAGAATGACACATATCGTATAGGGGGAAAATATCTAGCTTTGCTATCTGCTTCATTGGCCATCCAATGCCATAAACCCACATATATTAACCTAATAATAAGTTCCATATCTCTCCTATCCTATCCAGTCTTCCTATGCTTCCTCATAGGGGTTGGGATGTTCCTGGAAGAATGAGCAGAAAACACTAAAAGTGTACACAATAAAGATATAGTCCCAGCAGGATCACCCAGGTGTGAAGGTCATCCTTGCGTTATAGCTAAAGCCAGCAGGCATCTATAATGGGCAGTAGCAATATACAAAGATGTTGGAGATAGGTAATGACTTTGTAACAACAGCAAAGGCATTTCATACTGTGCAAGAGAAAGCATTGGTAAAGCACTTCTGTACTTTACCAAGAAAATCATGGGGATAGATAGCACAAACTGATTGACAGTATAATGCTGGATGATTGTCCCTCAGGCCAAATGGCACAACATAGTACTGAGAAACAGTTGAGGATCTTTCAAAGTGCAAATGGTGTTTATCTTGTAGCTAGATTAAAGCTTTTGGGATATCAAGTAGGTGATGTTGCCATGCAGAAAAAGAAAATCCCGTTTAAAAAACACTAGCATAATGAGAACATGAAATGTAAGAAGCACAAATAGTTCTTGGGCCTCTAGGCTGGCCCACGTTACACCACTGTTGGGTGAGCTGCACTGGTTGCCAGGCTGCTTCTGGATCCAATTAAAGGTGTCGAATTGTTTTGGTGATCACCTTTAAAGCCCTGCTTGGAATGGGTCTAGGTTACAGATACAGATACAGAGATTGAAAGAGTTGGAAGGGACCTTGTAGGTCATCTAGTCCAACCCCCTGCTCAAGCAGGAGTCCCTATACCATTTCAGACAAATGGCAGTCCAATCTCCTCTTGAAAGTCTCAAGTGTTGGAGCTCTCACAACCTCCGTAGGCAAGTTGTTCCACTGGTTGATCGCTCTCACTGTCAGAAAGTTTCTCCTTATTTCCAGGTTGAATCTCTCCTTGGTCAGTTTCCATCCATTATTTCTTGTCTGGCCTTCTGGTGCCTTGGAAAACAGCCTGACCCCCTCCTCTCTGTGGTAGCCCCTCAAGTATTGGAACACTGCTATCATGTCTCCCCTGGTGCTTCTCTTCATTAGACTAAGCATACCCAGTTTCTGTAAACGCTCTTCATATGTTATAGTTTCCAGTCCCCTAATCATCCTGGTTGCTCTCCTCTGCACTTTCTCTAGAGTCTCAACGTCTTTTTTGTAGTGTGGTGACCAAAACTGGATGCAGTACTCTAGGTGTGGTCTAACTAAGTCTTTATAGACTGGTATTAGTACCTCCCTAGTCCTAGATTGTATCCCTCTATTAATGCAGCTTAGGATTGTATTGGCTTTTTTGGCTGCCGCTGCACATTGCTGGCTCATGTTTAGCTGGTTGTCTACTAAGACTCCAAGATCCCTCTCGCAGTCACTCGCAGTCATTCACAGTTACCAGAGGAAGCGTCTCACCCCAATGGGATTAGCCTGTCCTACCTACACTGACAGAAGGGGCATGCTGCAAACCACATCGGTCAAGGAATTCCAGTTGGTGGGTGTGTTGTCCCGCTCACTCACACACACACATACGTAACAGTGGTTTAATGCAGTGGTGAAATCCAATTTTTTTTACTACTGGTTCTGTGGGCGTGGCTTGGTGGGCGTGGTGTGGCTTGGTGGGCATGGCTTGGTGGGCATGACAGGGGAAGGATATTGCAAAATGCCACTCCAGGGAAAGGATACTGCAAAATCCCCATTCCCTCCCCATTCCGGGGGAAGGATATTGCAAAATCTCCATTCCCACCCCACTCTGGGGCCAGCCAGAGGTGGTATTTGCCGGTTCTCTGAACTACTCAAAATTTCCGCTACCGGTTCTCCAGAACCTGCTGGATTTCACCCCTGGTTTAATGGGTTTGTTAATAGTCCCCAGCAATTCCCTTCACCAAAAACCCAGAACTATCCCAATTAAGTCTGGCCAAAAGCAGACCAATGCTAGTCCATAGAGCAATGGCCAATGGCCACAAGGCACTTGAAAGTTTCCTGATCAAGATAATCCCATCAGGCAAAATTAAATCCCTAATACAAGAGGGTTCACAAGGCAAGAAAAGTCCAGAGTTCACAAGGCACAATCCACGTCAAGGCATGATGTCAATCCAAAGCAAGGCAGAACACGTTGGAAATGTAAATAAAAAGAGGTGACATTTTACCATGCTTGTTGGACGTGCAAAAAACCTAAGATTTGGATTCCACTATGTACACAAATTTAACATACAACTGAGATATTTGGGATTGACTGAAAAAAGTCACTCAAAAACATCATGGAACTTTCTTTTTATATATGATAAATTCATCAAGATTATTGTATGTGGAAAGACTTGACACAATGGGGAAGTAGATGGTGAAAATGAAGGAACTAGCTGAAATGGTCGAATTGACATTGTTGGTCAGAGAAAAAAGCTTTTCCTAAGCCTAATGCTGACTAAAAACCCCTTATATACTTTTGTGGGAAATTTTAAAAAAGATGAACTTACATGGTTTTGATGATTTAAAAAATAGATTATAGAAAACATGAAAATCATACTGTAAATATAGAATAGGAGGCACATTTACACTTATACTGTATTCTGTATACTTGCTAATACTGTAAACTTAAATCAGAAGCTACTTCTTTATATTTTCTTTTTTCTGCATTTTTAGCTTCTTCCTCCCTCCCTCCCTTCCTCCTTCCTCCTTCCTTCCCTCCCTTAATCCAAATATTAGTTTCTATTAGTTGTTATCTTTGTTTAGTTTTTTTTTAATTATCTCAGAAATTATCTCAAGAAAAGACTGGCTTTAAGTTAGCAGAGGAGTAAGACAATGCTGTATACTCTAACCCCGTGATGGCGAACCTATGGCACGCGTGCCACAGGTGGCACGCAGAGCCATATCTGAAGGCACACGAGGCATTGCCCTATGTCAGCTCCAGTGCGCATGCGCGCGCTGGCCAGTTGATTTTCAGCCTTGAGAAAGGCTGTTTTCGCCTTTGCCCAATGGGCAAACCGGAAGTCTGTTTTTCCGAACTTCCGGTTTGCCCGTTGGGCTGTTTTTCGCACTCCGGAGGCTTCAGGGAAGCCTGAGGGTGAAAAACGGCCTAACAGGGTGGCGCATGCATGGGGATGCATGCATGCGCAGTGTGGCACACGTGGGGGGGTTGTGTGCCGGCACACACACGCGCGCACTCCCATTTTTGGCACGCAAGAAGAAAAAGGTTCGCCATCACTGCTCTAACCTCATTTAATTTAGCCTATAGTCTTAACATATATTGTGGGGACCTAGATTGGAGGAAGGTGACTGTGATTTTAAAATTGGAGGAAGAGACATCAATAATCTGTGTTGTGCTGATGATGCTACCCTGACAGTTGAAAATACAAATGATCTGCAAGGTCTAGGGAGTCAAGGGACACAGTGAAAAAAATAGGACTAAGATTACATATAAAGAAGATCAAACTAATGACAACAGGTACAGCAACCAGACTTAGAATTAATAATGAAGATAGCGGGCGGCTTCTTCCTTTTAAAAGCAACCATCAATAGTAAAGGTATCAGCAGTCAAGATATACATCACAAACTAACCTTTGGTAGAATAGCAACCCTTGGAAAATATATTCTGGTGCTGTGACATATCTGCACCTACAAAGATCAGAGCTCTGGAGGCAACGGTATTCCCTGTGACAATAAATTTAAATTCTTTATATACTATCAGTCACTCGACTTTGAAGAAGCAGGATAGAAAAAATATTGATGCTTTTGAACTTTGGTTTTGGGAAAGACTCTTTAGAATACCATGAATAGCCTAGAAAAAAATGGAACAAATGGTCATGGTTTAGACACATTATGCAAAGACATAGTTTTCTTGAGAAGTCTTTAATGCTGGGCAAGGTGAAAAGAAAAAAAACACAAGGTAGATAAATTTGATTGTGGTGACAAATAAGTGCACTGTTGAAAAACCCAAAGAGCCAGTTTTGGGACATTTCATCCTGTGGAAGGTCTGTCCATGCGGTTGCTAAGAGTCAACACCGACTTGATAGCATGTAATCAAAATCACTCAAATTCTGTATGTGTATTGTAAAAGTTAATGATGAGTAAATATATTTAGTACTAACTAAAATTTTATTCACAAAGCCATGCGACAGCTGCACTAGAAAAAGGCACAATTCAGTCTGTAATTTTATATTCCCTTTCAGACATCTGACATGGATAGAAACATATTATTGTTATATGCAGGTATATTTCATTCCTATGTTAATATGGAAGCTATTTTAGAGTGACCTGCTGAAAATAGGTCACAGTACTTGACCAGGCCTTGACAATCAGTTATACATCTCCTGACAATTCATGGCTTAGTGTAAGGAATGAGACCGGCAAGATGAGTACCAGGCTTGTTTCAAATACCTCAATTATTGCTGTAAAATAGCTTTCATATTAACATAGGAATGAAATATACCTGCATATAACAATAATATGTTTCCATCCAGGTCAGATATCTGAAAGGGAATATAAAATTACAGACTGAACTGTGCCTTTTTCTACTCTCCTAGTGCAGTTGTCTCATGGCTTCGTGAATGAAATTGTGGGGGTCAAACTACTTCGGATCTGTTGGACCTGAGGAAGTGGACATGGTCCTCAGGACAGTGAACTTGGCCACCTGCTCTTTAGATCCATGCCATTCCTGACTTGTCAAAGCAGCCCAGGGGGTGTCATGTGACTGGGTTCTGGTGATAATTCTTTGAGTGAGTGGGTCAATACATTTACCTCTTAAAGAGGCTGTGTCCTCCCCTCCTCTCAAGGAGCCATCACTGGATACCACTGTACTGGACAATTTTTGTTCAGCATGTCACCCAGGGGTGAAATCCAGCAGGTTCTGACAGGTTCTGGAGAACCGGTAGCGGAAATTTTGAGCAGTTCGGAGAACCGGTAGCAGAAATTTTGAGTAGTTCGGAGAACTGGCAAATACCACCTCTGGCTGGCCCCAGAGTGGGATGGGAATGGAGATTTTGCAATATCCTTCCTCAAGGAGTGGGGAGGGAATGGAGATTTTGCAGTATCCTTCCTCTGCCACGCCCACCAAGCCACACCACGCCCACCAAGCCACGCCCACAGAACCGGTAGTAAAAAAATTTAGATTTCACCACTGATGTCACCTGTCTTTCTTGGGGAAGGTGGTAGAGAAGTTCATCTTGCAACAACTTCAGAAGGCCTTGTGGGTAATAGATTATTTGGATTCTTTTCAGACAGGATTGAGACCTGGGTATGGAAGAGAAATGGCATTGGTCATGCTTTTGGTTGACCTCTGGTGAGGGCAAGGTGGTGCATCTATCCTTGCTCTACTTGGCATCCTGGTGGTTCTCAGTAACATTCATAATGGTATTCTCCTGGCTAGGAGAGCATTTGCACAGCTTCATCTTGTGCAATAGTTGTGCTCATTCCTGGGTCAGCAAGCCTTCTTACGGTCCCTCTTGTGTTGCTCACCTTCAGAGTGGAAGAGTATCCAGAAGCTTCAGCAAGTACAGCAGGGGTGTCAAACTCAATTTCATTGAGGGCCGCATCAGGGTTGTGTTTGACCTTGGGGGGTGGGGGGCAGGGGGGGCGTGGTCAGCTCGACAGCACTCGTGTGATCAAATGCCACTTTTGCTAGTAGTTTGTTTTGCTAGCACTGCCAGCGAAAACAGAGCCCAGGAAGGCCACACACGGCCCTCATGAGCTCTGTTTTCGCTGGCAGAGGTACTGCGGGCTGGTCCTATGTTGTTTCCAGGGCGGTCTCGCAGGCCAGATCTAAGCACCCTGCAGGCTGGATCTGGCCCACGGGCCTTGAGTTTGACACCCTTGTAATACAGAATGTGCTGGGAAAAGCAAAGACAATATAAGAAAGTAATTTCCTAGAAAGAAATACAAATACAATTCTCTTTGTAGTCCTGCTCCATTACCTTATAGTTACACCTTAATTGCTCATTGATCTCACAAGGTGCTTGATGTGCTAGATCTAATAAAGTTCTTTGTTGTTGTCAATACCCAATCAATACCCTTGCAGCTTGTAGTATCTAATCACATGTATACTCTAATTTCCATAAGTAACAGTTCTTCTCTTTAGACTGTCTTTACCTCCAAGTGCTTCAAGAAACCAATTTGTTCTTCACTGTAATTATGGTCTTGGGTTTCATCCTTTCTCTGGGAGAATTCTACATTTCCTTGTAGCCAACACTTGACTGACCTTAAAGGAATGATGGCTTGTCCAATTTTAAGTCTATAATTATCCTAAATGCATTACACTGTAACTGGAAATAATCATTTATTTCAGAGTGTCTGTTATTATTAAAAATGACTTTTTCAATTGACATCATTCTTTTGATGTCATCATTTAAAAGGAAAAGCATTTAATCAAGCAGACAATCAACTCAATGATGCCTTCTTTAAAGAAACAATTCCTGGTTTTAAAGAAGAAATAAACTAAAACCTCTCTCACGACAGAAGAACAGACTCATTATGCGTTAGGTTAAGGTAATATCTAAACAGCAGACGGGATTACATTTTTAACCATCAAACTGATATTTTAACTATCAAACTGATTATGGTTTTTGCATTAGGATATTTGCATTAGGAAACTGATAAACCGCATTAGGATATTGTCACTGGATGGGCAGAGAAGATTAAATAAAATATATCCTATGATGCAAATTCTACCTTTTTTGAACTTGTGTGTGATGTCAGACCTTGTACTATGATGTCATCATGCACATTAGGACATTTTGGGATCCTTGTATCTATCTGCAGCTGACTAACTTTCCTGGGGCTTTCTGCACTGGTAAAATGTCACTATGTTATCTGTGGGTATTGCTTGCTACCAAAGCCTAAAACAGTGGTTCTCAACCTGTGGGTCGCGACCCCTTTGGGGGTCGAACGACCCTTTCACAGGGGTCGCCTAAGCGCGTGCTAGCCTGCCATCTTGGTGCCACACCCCCTTTGTCACCTCATCGCGTGTGGGGAGGGGGTCACGGTGGCAGGGCGGGGGTCGCGGCATTAGGAAGGTTGAGAACCACTGGCCTAAAAAGTAGAGCTCATCAAACTTGCTGTGTTTCAGAGCAGGAATTTAGTTCTGCTCTCTTTATTTCAGTCTTTACCGCAGCTTAATTTTCGATTGCAATCCTAACCATGCAATTAACATGGGTGTCAAACTGGCGGCCCGCAGGCTAGATGTGTCACGCGCAGGCCACACCCACCCCAGCTCTGCGAAGGGGGAAAATGTCATGATATGTCACGTGACAGCAACGTGACGCTGCGAGTTTGACACCCATGATGCAATACATCTGATTTGTGTCGTAGCATTACAAGGTACAGTGTTTGCCCTTCTCTTCGCCTCTCCTGTATAACCCAAACTCAGGCTGTCAGAGAAACAATTATATTATTTTGTGCTTGCAGAAGAGACTTATGAACAGTAATTGTTGTCCGAAACTATTTGCACAAGGACACAAACATAGAGCACAACAATTAGTAGAGCTTTGCACAGTGCTAGCAACAAAACATCATCACAAGCATAAAAATAAGGACTCTGCAGTCATGTTGACTTTTAGGAATAGGGTGGTGCTTGAAGACTTGTTTAAAAATATGAATAATTTGCTTCAGTTCATTTGACAGAACAGGAAATAATATATCACAATTCTCTTTGCTAAATGAAAGCCTAGTCGATTGGATGCATTTAAAAAGCTACAGTTGTGTTGTGGCCTTTTGCCATTATTGGCTGCAGTAAACTGTCAGATCATTCTACAAAGCTTAGAATATAATGTAAGAGTTCCTAATATAAAGAATCTATTCCCATATTATTTTAAAAGGGTGTAATTTAAGCTAAATACATTTAAATATAGTGTAAAGTTCCCTACAAGATGAATATGTTATGGTACAATCCTTTATAATTACTTGTTGTGCAAGGCAAATATGCCTACTTGTGAAATCCATTTGGAATTGAGCATAATTTCCTTTGGAAGCTCGGCTACCACTCACAAAAATAAAATAAAATGCCCAGCTGGGCATTTATCTTGTGATTTTTGAGTGATTTTTAATCACTCAAAGCATTGATATAATATGCTATTACTTTATACATATAAAAAGCAGGATTAAATGTTAAAAATCACAAAAAAATATACCATATGATAGTCTTTTTTAAATAAATCGTATTTGCTTCTGTCATTCTCTTAGATGGGTGTAGTTCTATATTCCAGGGTTTCAGTTATGTATTGGCAACATCAGGATGTGGCAGAGATTCTAAGGCCAATGTTTCTCAATCTTGGCAGCTTTAAGATGTGAGGACTTCAATTCCCAGAATTCTCGGAACTGAGGTCCACAGGCCTTAAAGTTGCTAAAGTTGAGGCCTAGAGAGATGTGGAATTCCATAGCACGTCTCTCCCAAGTGATTGAAAGCCCTTCCAACCAGTCAGTCCATAGCCTGAAAAAGGACTTCAATGCATTCTCTCTTGCTGCTTCCCAACTTACATTTTCTTGACCTTTTCAGCTAATAGTGAGGCCAAGCATATTTGCTGAAGCCTCCCAGCATAAAATGTAAATTAAGTAATTTGGACTGCGCTGCCAGACTCCTTGACAACCAACCTGCCTGATATGAGGACAGCTGAGTCCGCTTAGCCAGCCTATCTGATTGTGTCCTTCGCAACCTTTTGATTGCTTTTGATTATCAGCCTTGATTGATAGCTTTCCTGCTATTTGTTTATCTATTCCAGCGACTTACCAACCTGAATGCCTGTTACTCCACTGTGACATAATGTTACATTAATATAATGTAACACTGAATTCAGGTCTGTGCTTCTTTCATGGTGATGAGGCGACCACCATGACCTCATCAATGAGAGTCAATCAACCAAGAAAAAGTCAATTATGCATCCCAACTCTTCCTCCCACCCTCACCTCTATTTCTAAGCACTGTATAGTTTTCTCTGACTAGTCTCTTTTCCAACCACAGCTGGCTAAGTAATCTGGGAGCTTATCTGAGAGGCAACAAGTTGGGAAGGACTCCTCTGGATAACTTATCTCTAGCGCTCCCCATCTGGATTGTTACTGCGACTCTCAGAACTGCGTGAAGACTTTCTGTAATACATATGAAGAACACTCGCAGTAAAGGCATCCTTTTATGCTGGTGGCCATCACTGGAGATCTTTAAGAAGAGACTGGACAGCCACTTGTCTGAAATGGTACAGGATCTCCTGCCTGAGCAGAGAGTTGGACTAGAAGTCCTCCAAGGTCCCTTCCAGCTCTATTCTGTTTCTGATTCATATGAGATGCCTAAAGGGGACATAATACAGAGTATCTCATTGCAGTAGGTTGTTCTAATGAATAGAACATGCACAATTGCACAAAGGTAAAAATCAGACCAGGATCCATTTCTTCCCGTGTGCAAGTTGGCACCTGTTACTAAGTACTGTAAACATCTAAATAGGATGGGAGGGAGCCTCTACAATAAAATCAGACAAAGACTTCAAATGTCAAATTGGCGAGGAGAAAGGGTTGTAGACCAATGGTTATTATTGTATTCGTTCAGTACAACGAATGAATGAATTTCTAGGTCCAGAGGTTTCTATTGACTACCATAATGGAGAACTCAAGAGAGAATATGTCCTCTCTGCCAATTCTTCTGGTTAGTGACACTTAACTATTGCAAGTAGTAGGAAGAAAAACGCTGTTTCTCATTAGAAAAGGAATGGCGCAGCAAAGGACCGTGCTGCGCAGATGATGTTCTTCTTCCAGTGCAGATGGCATCTGCATGAAGTTCAAGCAAGGATTGCATCAGGTTACCATCTGGCTTTTCCACTGTGGTAAGATTTTCACGCTGTGGTACCATCTGCCTTCCCTTTGGAGATGCAGCGTGCTTATTGAATTTACAGAACGTGCTGTGTTTCTAGCACACTTTTAGGTGACAAGCAATGCTGCTGAAATCAATGGGATTTTCTGAGCTCTGCCTTCCCTGCCAAAGTCTTTATGTAGTTGCGCTCTGAAAGCAAACAAACAAAAAACCAATGAGAAGATAGAAAAGGTGTCTGAGAACCACTTGAAGGAACGGAGCTTGTTTACAGATCTCTCAGTGTAGGAATGATGGTGCTCACAAAGCTACTCCTGATGGATCTTGTGCGTAGTATTGATCTGCACTGGCTGTCAGTTGCTTACCAGGTAGATTAAAGATGTTGTAGTAAAGCTGAGAGCCTTTCAAAACAAGGGTAGAACCTGAGGAATTCTGTGCACCAGGGCGGTGAGCTGTTTTCTTTTTCCCCAGAAGCCTCTAATCAACATTTTGGAATTCCTGCAAAATTAGAAAAAGCCAGGTAATTAAAGCAGAGAAATGTTTGCTTTAGAAAACTGCTATTTCTCTACAACTAGGACTTTGTGCTAGCATTTATCTATATTTTAGAATGTGAATGAATGAATGAATGAATGAATGAATGAATGAATGAATGAATGAATGAATGAATACATAAAACATGCATTGAAATCCATAGTAATTTGGGACATCACCCTAACCCTAATGTTAACCCTCTCTGGTATCTTGGAAAAAGCATTTGTAGCAGAGCGGTAACATTTGTGGTCTGTTTTTCAGGATATAGGCAACTGTACCATAGTTGAGCAGTAGTGCCTGTAAACATTAGAGGTTAGTTGGCATGGCACTCATGTCATCAAGGTGCTCCTGGATTGAAAGGATTAGCCAGTGACATCATCGTTGCCCCTTGGACACCCAGTTGGGAGCGCCTTTCATGTCTCCGGCAGGAGCTGGAGTGAAGGACAGGAGCTCACCCCACCCCATGGCAGCACTTGGGTCTCGAACACGAGCTTGCTTACCTCCAACCGAGTGTCCTAACCATATGAGCCACCGAGCTCCTAGAGGTTAGTTGATACCATGCTATTGATGTAGCAGTTCATTTACATAAGGTACCTTAAGAAAATATTAACCTTAGAAACTTCCGAGGATGAAAGTGATTGAATTAGCCAGGCGCTTACTTCACTGTTATCAGAAAAATTAACTCTGTGGAACATTTGTCTTGAGTAAACTCTGCCTTTGGAGGATACAGATGGCAACATGGTTTAAGATATATATACTGTGTATATATATA
>QLTV01000806.1:930366-951767 GCA_003457575.1 Thermophis baileyi
ACATCCCTTACAGGCCTCTTAGGAATAGGGTAAGGTCCACGGTAGACAGTAAGGTTAAAGCTATGGGAGGTTGAGGAAGTAACAACGGAGTCAGGTAGAGCATTCCAGGCATTGACCGTTGCTGAAGTCGTATTTTCTGCAATTGAGTTTGGAGCGGTTTACATTAAGTTTGTATCTATTGTGTGCTCATGTATTGTTGCGGTTGAAGCTGAAGAAGTCATTGATAGGTAGGACATTGTAGCAGATAATTTTATGTGCTACACTTAGGTCAGACCTAAGGTGGCGTAGTTCTAAATTGTCTAAGCCCAAAATTTCAAGTCTGGTGGCATAAGATATTCTGTTGCGAACAGAGGAGTGGAGGACTCTTCTCGTTCAGATTAGCAGTTTAAAATGCCATTTTAAACTTTGTTGTCTGAGTATCTGTTCATAACTGTCTCAGGGAAGGTTAACTTACTTTCTGGTTAACGTTCATACAATTGGTCTTTTTGTTCCGTTGCATCCTATACACAGTTTTGTGTGCAGTGCTCTTTCTTCTTTGCTTAAAATGTATAATTTCCCAGAACTGTTCTTGATTAGCAATGTAGATTGACTAAATTCTAGCACAGCCTAACAACCACCTTCTTCTCATATTCATTCCATTAAAAAAAAACTTAATGTCTGGGTAGAAGAGACAATTCTGTCACAGTAGGCATTGTTTTACATGAATAGTGTTTTATCTGTATTCTTTGCCTGCAATTAAAGACCGGAAAGTGTAAGTATATAAAGAGTGACACAACTGACTCCTAATTGCCATGTTTTAGCCTCTCCGGGCTGTCTTCTGCAGATTGTGGAAGCTATTAAACTCTATAATGCCACAGGGATTTGTCACCATTTCTTTATAAAGAGGAATTTAGCTGAACCAATATAAAATTATATAAAATTAGATCTAGATTGGAATGCAGTCAGTTATTAAAATTTAAGTTTTGTTGATAGATAGATAGATAGATAGATAGATAGATAGATAGATAGATAGATAGATAGATAGATAGATAGATAGATAGATAGATAGATAGATAGATAATAGACAGACAGACAGACAGACACAATTGGTTAATAAGTGCAAGCCTACTGTTGATAGATGATGGCGATCATATTTTGTATTTTTGTAAATATTCCTGAGTTCCTTAGTGGGGACTACTATTACTTTTCTTTCTTTCTTTCTTTCTTTCTTTCTTTCTTTCTTTCTTTCTTTCTTTCTTTCTTTCTTTCTTTCTTTCTTTCTTTCTTTCTTTCTTTCTTTCTTCTTTCTCTTCCTCTTCCTCTTCCTCTTCTTCCAAATTTGTTTTGAAATTAAATGATTTAATTCCATAATCCTATAATTAAATTTAAATCCATAATCCCATAATTAGTTTTAATTCCATAATTTTATAAATAAATTTAATTCCATAATTAAAGAAAAACATTAGTTTTGGTTGACATTCAGGTAGATTTCTCTTCAAATTATTTTACAATAAAGTCCATGAATGGCTATCAAGCTGACCTTCTTTAGAATACATCTATTTCTCTTCTTCCTTTCTATACCACTTTGCAATGCAAATAGTCCTGCAATATTTTATGTTACTTTGGAATGCAAATAGTCCTGGAATATAATAAGTTCCCTTGGAAGCACCAAATTCTTGCATTAAAGTTCATAACATGACTAGGTTATAACAGTGTGATACACAATATGTTTCTTTGTTTGCATCTGTTTTGCATTGACCTGTTTACACACAATTTTCATTTTGAAAAACAGTTCAACTTTCAGCAGCTTTTAGAAGTGACCTTTAGAGTGCAGGTATCCTATCTGTATCAGCAAGCATTCATCTGGGGTAGTGAAAATTTATCAACTGAAAAAAATTGCTTGAGTGAATAAAGACCTTGGCCTTTCTACAAGACAGACAATCAGACACAAAATACTGCATAATATACAGTAATTTGACAGTTGGTATGAAGGATAATAGGATTTTAATATCGAAGAACTTATGTGAGATTGTGCCCTTCTGTGACGAAGTATTCTGTATGAAGCTGTCCACAATGCAGAAAAGAAAGGAAGAATATGCGAAGACTTGCAAAGAACTTTTGTTTCTAAGTTTAATTTGTCTGCTTGAAACAAGAAAACTGTCAGTCAAGGGACAGATAATGTTAACATTCCAAAGAGAAATTTAGCAGTGGGCTCTGTCCCCATTATTTCCATCCACTCTGGACTGTCCCTTTGACTTTTGTACATGAAGTTCAAAGTCTAAAGGAAGAGATGACTTTGGAAGTGCCATGAATAGCATCCTCCACTTCATTGGACACCTTGTTCGATTGGGAAATTTCATCCTTGCAGCTGAATAAACACACTTCTCCGTTTCAATCAATATGCAAAGAATGAAAGACACAGCTGGCAGGCAGAGGAATTTTATGAGGGCTCTTTGTCCCTACATGATATTATGGAAGATAGGGATTAGATGAATATAAATTATGAATCCATGTTATGTTTCTAATCTTCGAAAAAGTATAAATTTTAAGTTGAATGTAGGAATAAAAAAAGGAAAAAGTAGGTGGAAAGAACAAAAAGACAGAAGTAGAAAAGAAAGGCAATGACAAAAGAAAACTTAACAAAAAAAGTCTTAATGGCAATTATAAATGCATTTATATTTTACCCTCTCTCTAAGACTACATTATAATGTCCTTTCCATAATCTACCCTTTCTAATCATCAAATTCAAATGTCACAAGGTCATTTTGAGCTGTGATGGCGCAGTGGTAAGAATGCAGTATTGCAGGCTGAATCTGTTCATTGCCACCTGTTTGATCCTGACCGGCTCAAGGTTGACTCAGCCTTCCATCCTTCTGAGGTTGGTAAAATGAGGACCCAGATTGTTGGGGGCAATATGCTGACTCTGTAAACCGCACTATGAAGAGGTATGCAAGTCTAAGTCCTATTGCTATTTTCCCCTTTTTTAAACAAAATTCCAAAAAGGGCTTCCAATAAAGGTAGTTCTTGATCTTTCTCTAAAGCAGAGGTTCCCAACCTTTTTTTGGCCATGCCCCACCTAAGCATCTCTAAAATGCTGATGCCACACACCCCCCCATGACATATAATTCTTACTATTAAGCATCTCTACAATCCTGATGCCTCCCCGTGACATATAATGCTGACTATTCAAAAAGTGAACTCCTACGCACACGGAGGAAGCCTAAAAGGCCATTAACTTGGTTTAAACAAGGTTCCAATTGCCCCCATTAAAAATCAAATTGCCCCCCCCCTGTGGGGCGTGGGCCCCACGTTGGGAACCACTTCTCTAAACAACCATGTTAACAAACTATGCTAGTTCCATGATCTTGACCAAGCATTCTTCCATTGTGGGTATTTCAAAGTCTTTCCATTTCTGTGCATAGAATAGTCTCACAGAAGTCATCATGTATATAAATAATCTTCCGTGGTTCTTTTCTAATTGTCCATTAATCCCAGGGAAAAAAAAGCTCTGGCTTCAGTTGAATATTAAATTTTAAAACTCTCTGTAAATACTTTAAATTGAAAAGAGCTGAGGTAAATAGGTAAATTTCCAAGCCACTCATACAGATGCAGCTGTCTAATGAGGCACCCTGAGATAAACCTCATAGGCAGCAGGCAAAAATAAATGGCACTCAAATCCTCTAGCATAACTGAATATATCTATGCTGGATCCCGGCACTAAATTGTTAGTTATTAAATTTATTATTGTTATTTCTTGTACTGCTAAGGAAGAAGAGATGCACTGGTAGAATGATCTGCCTCAAGTGCATAAATAAATTGGCCAGCGCTATGATAGATCATGGAGAGCATCTGCTTCTCTGCTTCAGGCAATAAGAAGTCGCAGACAAACTTTTCATTAACATTCAACTTTGCTGCCTAGTTTAATGGGGCTTGCTCTCAAATAATCTTAAACAGTCTTGCCATCTCCGTGAATTACAGGTCAAACCTATGAATATTTAGTGGTAAGCCAATCTTGCCCTGCTGCCTTCTGTGGAGCCTTTCCCTCATTAATAGTGCCAAGAATTGCAGGATAAACTGCATTATAATGCAAAGACAATGTACACAGAAATGTAAATTGACTGAGAGTAATTTTCTAACTTTCTAACTATATCATTGTCCCTCATCTTCAGCCTTAGGGCATTGTATGAACCCATCCACTAAGATTTATAAATTAAGGCTTAAAGTTCAGAGTGGTGTGTAAATCCAACCATGATAGCTTATTCAAGAAAACAGTTTAAAACTAACTTTGGTTTAATTCATAATCTTATTTTCCTGGCACCTGTTACAGCAAACTTCCTTTGCTCAAGAGACCAAAAGAGTTTTATTTTAAACTCTATCTGGTTGAACCATTAAATAATATATATGCTGTGAATATGAGTAATAAGGTATTTTATATTATTGGGGTGATATGGAGGCAAAAAAAGGAATCAATGTAATTTTGGACGTGGGAAATTATTGTTACTGCTTTTTTATTTTGGATTGATATGCTCTGTTGTTTTACCTCTCCTTGAACTTTTTGCATGGGGTACAATCAAGATAAATAGAAGAAAGTTGGTAATATGGACAGAGAGTGGCAAGATTCCTGAAGAACCAGAGGAAGGGAAGGAGAGAGGACATAACAGCAGATGGGCAGTATCTAGCAAGCTTGACTGATCTGGAAAAAGCTAATAAGGGTCATATCTGGTTAGTATTTGGATGAGATACCAACATGAAATCTTTGGGCTGCAGCTAGACTGAGAAAAAAGTACCCAAAACATCTTGATATGATGGAATAGCAAATGTCTTTGTTAAGGAATTGTGCAGAGTAACCTCTGGGCCCTAAAGGTTTGCACAGTTCACCGTAATGTTGCAGTAGATATAAGTAATGGTTCAGTCAATACACAGATACGTTAAAGTGTATAAAAGTAGTTTACTTAAAGAGATAGCACAGTCCAAATAACCGTCCGAATCATACACGTTTAGTCAGTCAGTATTCAGAAGTACAGCAGTCTTCTTACCAGCCTTTCTTTGTCTTAATCAGCAAACAATGATTCTCTACTATCACAGATAGCTAGCTACACACAGAGCTTAATTGCAGACACGAAGTCACTCAGCAATGAATCAGCAAAAGAGAGAGAACTAACCATGTTCTCTAGCTCCCTCTTATGGCCGTTACTGCCAGTCAGAATGCACCAATGCATTTAAAGCAATATTACATATATACATTAAACAGTGATTTGTGGCTTGTTTATATTAACCAACCCAACCGTTTGGACAGAGTCCTAACATTCTTCCATATTGTTGGATGGATATAGCTATAGAGGGGCGAGGAGGGGAAGTAATGAAACACACATTGCAATGCTGTGACGTGAATTACGGTCATTGGTGTTACAATCAGAATTGTCACTATAATTACCATTACTGTGTTCTGTCTATAAAATAACATATTCTGAAACACATTACTTTTTCTATTCATTTATATATATCATCATGCCTCCCTACCTTCTTAGCTGCTTACACATATACATGTACAAACATATATATATTTGGGAGGGGGGAATGTTCCTCACCATCATTGAAAAGATGAAGGGCATAAATACGTATCCTGAACAGAGTGGGTAGCTCATATAGGAATATCCTGCCCTGACAACTTCAGAGTTTTTTTTAAAACATTATCATAGCAGTTAAATTAAGCCAGATTCTCTCTCTCTCTCTCTCTCTCTCTCTCTCTCTCTCTCTCTCTCTGTGTGTGTGTGTGTGTGTGTGTCTCTCTCTCTCTCTTTTTTTTTTTTGGGTGAAAAAAAACCTCTTGCTGTCCTGCAAAAGTTCCCAGGATGCCAAACTAATTATCAAGTTCAGATTTCTCTATAAAAAGTAATGTTATTATGAGGTGAAAGGCAGATTTCCTTGTTAGGTATCACTAAGTTGGTGGAATTTTGTATTTTAGTAGCTGTGAAATAATTGCAAAAACGTGTAAGCTATGTGAGGATAATTACTTTAAGTACAGAATTTTTTTGGCTATTGATGAACATAAATAAAAACATCTACTTTAATGCTTCCCCTTAAATAACCTCTCGTTATCTTTATCTATTAGTTAGAATTTATCCAGATTAAGGATACATGAGCTGTGTAAATTATATGAAAGTCTCACATAACAACATTTTAAATAAAGTTGGTGGGAAAGACAGTCATAAGAATTGAGAATGCTAAGGATAAACAACATTCTTTGCTCTGTTATATACTTAAATTGAAAAAAAATATTTCTAGGATTTTCCCGCAAGATCTGCTTTTTTTCATATCAACCAAATGCTTGCTTGCTTGCTTGCTTGTTGCTTGCTTGCTTGCTTGCTTGCTTATTTATTTGTTTGTGCTGGTTTTTTTATTTTATTTCTGGAATAGGTTATCCCAGATAAATTAAGAGTAGATGGACAGTGAATTTATATGCAAAATTTTTCTATCTATCTATCTATTTTATATGCTGCCCATCTCACTACCCAGGCCACTCCGGTTCATTGGTTGCAAGAGGAATTGACTCATTGACTTCTCGTCTGAATCTGATATTGTGGGCTGAGTGGGAGTGACTGGCCCAAAGTCACCCAGTTGGCTTTCATGGCTAAAGCGAAATTAGAATCCACAGTCTCCTAGTTTCAAAACTGCTGCCTTAACCACTAGATCAAGCTGGTTCTCACTTGAGTAGATAAAAATATGATACAAAAATGAATTTTCTCCATCCTGTTCACATAACCAGGAAATGCTTAGCAAAAAAGCACAGAAGTGTCCAAAAAGGATGACCAGGATGGTGGTAATCATTCATCCACCAAAGGGGAGGGATGAAAGGGAATCACTCCTCCAATCTGGTTTGACTCTTGCTGACTTTGTAGACAAGTTTGCATAGTTTTTTTGAGGACATTACAGAAAAGATGTCCCTTGTTCTTCATCCCAACCTAGACTACATTCCAAAGAATCCCATTCAACTATAAAACAGACCTGACTAAACCACAGAATGAACATCTAAGGGAACTACTGTAGGTATCTTCTCTTTGTTAGCTAAAGAGAAGATGACATGGTAGCTGTTTTCCAGGAAAGAGAGGGTTGATTTATTCTCCAAAGCACTTGAGGCCAAGACAAAAAGCAATGGGTGGAAACTCATCAGAGGAAGATCCAACATGGCAGTAAGGAGGAATTTCCTGAGAGCAAGAACAGTTAGTCAATGGAACAGCTTGCCTCCTGGAATTGTGGGTGCTCCTCCATCACTGGAGGTTTTCAAGAAAAGACTGGACAACCATTTGTCCAGGTTACAATAAGGACTTCTGCTTTGGGCAGGGAGTTGGACTGGAAGACCTCCAAGGTTCCTTCTAACCCAATGATTCTAACATTTCTATGATTTCTATGAAATCCTCACCTTGCTAACACATTGTTGCCTATGGAGATAATAGTGAAGAATTGTGAGAGTTATTATCACCTGGATGGAGCTTATCTGACCTGGAAAGTTTAACATGAGAACACACTGAATAATTTGTTACCAACATTTGCTTTAATGACACCAACATCCTTAAGTGTTCCCAATATGACTGCCTGCAGCAGCTAAGCCTTTGCTTCTGTGCCTGCACACACACTGACTTGCCAGGGGTGTGCGTTATTACTATCCTGCTGCACGTGGAAGCCAATCAAGATTTGCTGTGGCAGAGAACTCGCTGGATGTCTCCAGATGTCATCGGAGTGATGCCAATAGGAGAGGGGGTTATCCACAGGGCTGATTCTTGAGGGCTCTGGATAACAAACAAATATTTGAAACAGTCTTTGCTTGGAAAAAACAAATGGCTAGAAACAGCAGCAACGTTTTGCTTATGATTGCAGAATGAAGTGTGTACGCTTAGATTGGTATGAGATGCAAGCAGAAGTGGGTTGCTCCCCGTTTGGACCGGATCTATAGAACCGGTAGCAGCAATTTTCCCCCGGGAGCGATGGCCAGCTGGCCACGCCCACGAACCGGGTCTCTCGGCGGCGCCATAGGCACCGCCATTTTGTTTTTGGCTTCTGCGCATGCACAGAAGCTGGGTTTTTGGCACTGCATGCACGCACTTACAGCGCGGCCGCGCGACACGCAACACGCACGCGTCCACGCGGTGTGGGAGGAAGCGAACCGGCGGCGAGGTAAGTTAGAACCCACCCCTGGATGCAAGTGTTTTATTGCCTCCTCACAGTGACTTCCCACATGTACGGAGTACACAAGTTTTATCACCACTTTATTATTCAACTGATAACTCCAGATTGTGAATTAAAGGGTGCTGACCCAAATTTATGAAAAACACCTGTTATATGCAGCTCACAATGAGGGTATGTGAACAAATGAAAAAAAATGTATGTCCTTCTGTTTAAACTATCGCTTTCATTAACCTTGTGGCAAAGGCTAGGGCACGTTAATAGATGTGACTGTTTCATATTATCCAGGATGGCAAGAAACTTGCAGTTGAAAAGCATTTCTTAGCAACATTATAAAGATTCAAGCCAAGAGTTGCTATTACTAATTTCACTCATCATCCCATGCCATTCTCAGCCATGTGTTACTCAGGGATGGGTTCCAACTTACCTCACTGCCGGTTCACTCCCTCCCGCGCCACGTGGGTGCGCCTCGTGGGCACACACGCGCTTTGCGCACGCACGCATGCGCAGTAACAAAAAATCCGGAGGAAAAAACCAAAGCCAAAAAAAAGATGGCAGCCGCATGCACAGTGCCATAAGTCAGCTTCTGCGCATGCTCAGAAGGAAAAAATAAATTAAAAAATTCAAAAAAAATAAAATAAAAAAAAGATGGCGGCTCCCACGGACTGGCACCGACCGATCCAGTTTGATGACATCATCATGACGTCACCAGCGGGCCGCTACCGGTTCGGGAGAACTGGTCCGAACAGGGAGGAACCCACCCCTGGTATTACTGTAAATATTTGACCAGGTTAGTTATATTTTTCATGCCAATGACATTCAGTTTGTAATCCTATTTAACCCTGTAATAAAAAAAGAAAGTAATCCCGGAGTTACTTCAGCACAATGCAGCCATGTTAAATCAAAAACAAGAATCAGTTTGTATATATATATATTGGAATTCTCATCCAGAGTTCCTTCATTCCGAAGTAATTGCACACAGAAAGAAGAGAAATACACACAAATATTTTCCTCTAACTTCATGTAGGAAAAGAAACACAAACCCTTTTAATTTTCAAAAGTACTGGACACGATATCGTGGACATTAGGTCTTTGAGGTTAGTAGGCAATACAATGCGATTTTAAGTAAATCTGGCTATGACAACTTAGCAGTGAATGTGCATTTCCTTATGAATTGGAACCATATAATAGAATCCTAACTTGGTCTACTCCACAATACATCCAAGTAATGAGATTTAATGGCTATGTTCATACTTGGGACTCTTTTTTCAGTTTTAACATTTGAGACAAACCTGTTTCATTAAATTAGAGTTCAATAAGTTGCACAAAACCAGAAAATGGGTTTATTTCACTAAGCAGGTTGAATGGATTGTGTGAAGGCAGCTGTTCTTTACTTTGGGTTGGTATTGAACCTTCATAGTTCAATCATACTTACAGACATTTGAAAGTAAAATTCCACTGAATTCAATTAAATTTCCATTTGTAGTATTGTAGCCTTTATTTCCTGCTCCTTATTTTACAGAGCAATCCTATAGGTGTCTACTGATTAAGTTCAGTGACGCTTGCTCTCAAAGAACTGGGAATTGTATGGGAAATTTTAACTATGCTAATTTAAATTGTGGTTACTATTTCTTTGTTCATATAATGCAAATGTGGTACTTTCTCATACTTTTTTCCTCATATCATTATTGCTACCCGGTGACTACCTGGATTAACCCCTGCAGTTTACTTGGCAATATGTCAGAGGAAAAAGGGAAGAAGCCCTTCCCTTTTTCCTAGGGCGGAAAGAGAGGGATTGGCTCAAGGTAAACACAGTTCATGCCTAAAGTGGGACTAAAACATACAGTCAATGTTCCCTCTGATATTGAAAATCGCTGCGCAGCAGTTGGAAATTCCCTGTCACATGCGCGGCCGCGCAGCCGCGTGGCCGCACAGCTTAGAGGGAACATTGCATACAGTCTCCCACTTTCTAGCCTGGTGTTCTTAACCAGTAGACCAGTAGTTCCCAACCTTTCTGGCTTTGTGGACTGGTGAAGGGGGTAGAAGAAATGGTTCTGTGTGAGTGGCAGGTGAACGCATGCACACAGCTCCATTTGCACAAGTGGCAGGCACGCGTATGGGAGGCCCCATTTGTGTGAGCAGCAGGCTCATCCGCCCCTCGCACAAATGGAGCTGCACATGTATTCTCACCTGCTGCTTGCACGTCCCGGTTCCGAACAGGCAGCTACTCAGTACCAGGTTGCAGCCCAGGGGTTGGGGACCCCACAGGCCAAACTGTCGGGTCTATAAGCATTTGTTTAAAAAAAGTACAAAATAAAAAGTTCCTAAAAGAAAGAAGCACACATTCTGTTAAGTATTGAGACTACAATTTAGACTGCATGGTTTACAGTCAGGTCCTCCATTCAGGCGGGAAAATGGAGAGCCCTGATTGGCTGGTTACACTGACAGCTCCCTATATAAAGCGAGCTGTCAGATTGGAGTGCTGCTGGAGTCTGTACATAGTGTTAATAAAGAGCTGTTGAATTCTACCAAGTCTGAAGCCTCTTCTGTCCCAGAACTTAACACATTCACATACACAAAAAAGATTTACAAAACTATTATATATAGAAGTAAGCTGATATAGAATATAACATTCAATCAAAACATTGAAATGGCCTGGGGAACAAATGGGCTTTAACTAATTGGTTAAACAGGATGCTAATATGGCTGTTGAAAAGACTCTTATGTTTCCACCAATTATGAAAAATTTCATACCATCGGGTTAAATCATTGGAACTTTCAGGACACAGCCAACGCTTCAAATTGTGTCCAGAACCAAATTGTGAGTCTTACAGAACCAATGGTGTAGTTTTGCCAATCAGTAGCTGCCGGCTTTCTCAATGTGATTTTCTGGACTCAATACAGTTTCCAAGAATTCTTCAGAGTTGTTACAAGAACAGTGTATTGTAATATTCGATTCTAGATAAATAAGGTATGTGTCACTGCAGGTATGGGTCACCTTGTCATCAGGAATTTATATTAATTAGCACATCAAGGTGAACAAGAGTATACCTGGTTGATATTTTTCAGATGAACCCAAAAATAGCACTGGATTGCAGACTTCATTCTTCGGCAGAAATACTGCCTGCCCCAAGCATAGAACATAGAATAATAGAGTTGGAAGGGACCTTGGAAGTCTTCTAGTCCAACCGCCAGCTCAAGCAGGAGACCCTATATCATTTCAGACAAATGGTTGTCCAGTCTCTTTTTGAAAGCCTTCAGTGATGGAGCACACACAACTTCTGAAGGCAAGCTATTCCACTGGGTAAAAGCTGACAGGTGCAGGTTGAAACTGGTTTGCTTACTTTGGGGCAAGATGCACTACAGTTTCACTTAGCTGTCATCTATCCTGTAGCACGATCAGATATCAATTCAACAGCTTCTCTGAGATCAGATTTTAGACAAGAAACAGAGATAAGGCTTATTTGTTGGTGACAGTGTACTCCAAAACCCTTAAAGGTCTTCCAGAAGATTGCTTTAGATCATTCAAGTGATAGGAGATTCATTCCTCATGAACATGATAAACCAGTGATCCAGAGGCTGACCATGGATGCTCCAACACAATCTTCTAAATTCAGCCTTTGAGGAAAGAGTGAGGCTTTGTAAAATCATTGTAAATTCATATAAAGTGTCACTTGTCTAGCGGAACAGGGATATAGTTCAGTTCCCACCTACAAAGTTGGCAAATACAAATGCCAGATGAAATAGATCTCAAGAATCTATCTCACTCAAGAAATTATGAGCTCAGATGTGACTTTATCTAGATTCTAGAACTTCCCCAAGAATGACAAGACAGAAATTAATGAAATCTAAATTATTTGTTCTTTATAAATTAATGAAGGCTTTTAATTAAGCAACTTCATTTGCTTACAGTAATAAAATATGTAATCGATCCGTAGTCCTTTATTTATTTTTACAGTAGTAAGTCTCATTCTGTTGTTAATTCTTGCTTCTATTCTTTCTGTTTTATTTCTTACTATATAATTTGGCCTTCACTCCTTCCCTATTTACTGATGAGGATCACATTCCACTTCATTTTCTTTACATATGCTATATTATTAATGTGAATGTTATTGTGTACAGAGATTATGCAATAATTGTTTTTGTAATAATACATTCACACATATAATAGTTTTCTCAAAAGATTTCTTCACCTCTACACTCTAGCATATAGTGCTCTTTGTTTCTCTTATAAAACCTATCAGCACATGTTTGTTTCAAGAAGAGAGATCATAAACTGTCCTTGGGAAGCCATCACATGTTACTGCACATACGTAGTTGCTTGCCATTTCTACAAACAATTCGCAGGAGAATGTTTTCTTCTAACACGACTATAGTACAGGTCAGAGGTAGGTTCCTCCCGGTTCGGACCGGTTCTATAGAACCAGTAGTAACTTGGCGGCCCAGGCCTGCCACACCCGAACTGATTCTTTCGGCGGCGCCATAGGCGGCGCCATCTTGTTTTTTCCTTCTGCGCATGTGCAGAATCTTTTTTTAGGCACTGCGCATGCACGAAGCGCGCACGAAATGCACGTGCACCCGCACGTCGTGTCACTGAGCGAACCAGCAGCGAAGAAAAGCAGAACCCACCCCTGGTACAGGTAGTCCTCAAGTTACGACCATAACAGAACAGAATAACAGAGTTGGAAGGGACCTTAGAGGTCTTCTAACCCTGTTCAGGCAGGAAACACTATACCATTTCAGACAAATGGCTATCCAAACTCTTCTTAAAAACTTCCAGTGTTGGAACATCCACAACTTCTGGAGGTAATTTGTTCCACTGATTAATTATTCTGTCAGGAAATTTCTCCTTAGTTCCAAGTTGCTTCTCTCCTTGATTAGTTTCCACCCATTGCTTCTTGTTTTACCCTCAGGAGCTTTGGAGAATAGCTTGACTCCCTCTTCTTTGTGGCAGCCCCTGAGAGATTGGAACACTGCTATCATGTCTCCCCTAGTCCTTCTTTTCATTAAACTAGACATACCCAGTTCCTGCAACCGTTCTTCATATGTTTTAGCCTCCAGTCCCCTAATCATCTTTATTGCTCTTCTCTGCACTCTTTCTAGAGTCTCAACATCTTTATTACATCATGGTGACCAAAACTGGATGCAGTATTCCAAGAGTGGTCTTACCAAGGCATTATGATGGAGCCTGTCCATTATGATCATAAGCTGTAACAGTTGTAAAAACTGTCAATTTTTTTTTGCAATGGTCATTATATGAATACCACTGTCATAAGAGGAGTACCGCAATCATTAAGCAAACCCATTGTTTACTATGGGGCAGTTATCTCATGACCACTGCATGGCTGCAAACAGCCATAAATGTGGCTTTGTTGGTGAGCACCAACAGTGAAGTATGTGACTTTTGCAGAGGAGCAATTGTCGGAACTTATGACCTGGGTTGTAAGTCTCCTTTTTCAGGTAGGTCGTAACTTCAAAGAGTTTCTAAGCAACCGGTTATAAGTTGAGGGTATATGGTTTGCAACAGCTGTATCAAAAAAGATACAAATACCAGTACCATCCAAATACTATATTTGAATATTTTGGGTTGGAAAATATATACACATGTACAACTGACATTGGTGAGATAAGAATGATGGGTCCAAGATTTACATCTCACAGAATCACTAGGACAAGCTTTTAATTGAAAATAGAGGGCGTTAGTATTTCTTGTTTGAGTTCACAGCATAGTTAAAAATTCCCTTTTTAGTTGATATGTTACATTTTCACAGATGAAGTCCGTAATGCCTTTCCATTCCTATGTTGTCTTATCAACATTTGGCCAATCCTATTTTAATTAAGTGCATAATTAAATTCCCTTACGGTTGCCAATTTGCACTCTGTTTCAGTAATTTCCTAAAACTTGGACTAACCACTTCATTATCTGTCATTCTCCTACCTTAATTATTTTGCTTATCGTTAGCTTATCCAGAACTTCAGACATTTTTTATTAAAAGTGATGGAGAAGCACATCTACTCAGAAGTATAGCTTAATACTTCAGCTGAGTTCAATAGAGCCTCATTTATGTCAAAAATTATATATAGGCTCCTTAAAACAATTTACCACCGGAGATTGCTTTGACTGGAACTAAACCTGAAACTGAAACTTCAACCTGCAGAAATACTTTAAAATGTTTTAAGTAAGTAAGTAAGTAAAGTGTTTAAAACAGGGGTCCCCAACCCCCGGACCGCACCCCATTCGAAACCAAGCCACGGAAGTGACAGGTGAGTGCACGCACAGCTCGCCCACCACTCACGCATAACCATTCCCTCTCCCTCCCTCCCCCCACCAGTCCGCAAAGCCAGAAGGGTTGGGGATCGCTGGTTTAAAGTATCTGTGCAGCACTGACTACAATTTTGGTCTAGTGATTAAGGCAACAGCCTAGAAAGTCGGAGAACATGAGTCCAATTCCTGTCTTAGCCATGAAAGCCAGCTGGGTGATTTTGGGCCAGTCACTCTCATTCAGCCCAACCAGGGGTGAAATCCAGCCGGTTCTGACAGGTTTTGGAGAACCAGTAGCGGAAATTTGGAGTAGTTCGGAGAACCGGCAAATACCACCTCTGGCTGCCCCCAGATTGGGGTGGGAATGGAGATTTTGCAATATCCTTCCCCCAGGAGTGGGGAGGGAATGGGGATTTTGCAGTATCCTTCCCCTGGAGTGGGGAGGGAATGGAGATTTTGCAGTATCCTTCCCCCGCCACGCCCACCAAGCCACGCCCATGGAACCGGTAGTAAAAAAAATTGGATTTCACCACTGAGCCCAACCCACATCACAGGGTTGTTGTGGGGAAAATAAGACGAGGAAGATGTGTTGGATATGTTTGCCGCCTTGAGTTATTTGTAACATACCCAATACTCCTGCCTCATATTTTCGCCATAATAACAACTCTGTGAGATGAGTTGGACTAAGAGAGAATGCTGGCCCAAAGCTGGCTGTCATAACTAAGCAGGACTAGAATTCACAGTCTCCCAGTTTCTAGGTCAGCACCTTTAACCAATCAAATGAAATGTTTATTATTGTGCAACCCAATCATATAATTGCACGTTAGTAAGTAATAAGATGTTTCTTTTAATTAAACATTCCTAGTTCTGTGAAAAATATTTATCAATTAAGCATTTTTAATTCATTTCATTTTAGCTTTGTTTTGAATGTAATTGATAGTTCTTGAAGGCCGATTCAGAATAGTCCCTGTAATTTATCCTTTTTCTGTATGGGCAAATGTGACCGATGATCTCTCTTGGTATTTGTTTGCTGTCTTATTTCTGCAAAGGCGTGGGAAAAATATAGGTCACTTCTTTTGCAGAACAAAATATAATGGTTAGCTCAGGGATCCCCAACCCCCAGTCTGTGGACCGGCATCGGGCCACGGGATGCAAGAAACTGGGCCCCGGAAATAAGAAAAGCCCCATCCGCAGGATGCAGGCATCACACGAAACCACACCCCCTCCAGTCCGTGGAAAAACCTCTCTCCACGGAACCGGTCCCTGGTTGGGGCCACTGGGTTAGCTCATTATAGAATCATTTATATATATATATATTTGGCAGCTACTAAAGACAATGTTCCTGGGACAAAAGGCATTTTGCCTGCTTTGCTGCTGTTTCTAGGAAGAAAATACTCCTTCTTGCTGGTGCTTAGAAATATAATCTTTGGTAAGCATATATTTTTTATCTTGTCCTGTTGTGTTGATACTTTGATTTCATTTTTTCTAACATACAGTAGCTTACTAAGGCATAAATGCTATACCAATAACATTTGACATTTGAATTGGAAGAGGGCACATATCACTTGGCAGGGAGTTTGCTGCTTCCAGTCCCCTCTGATCGCCATTGCTTCATGAGAAAGAGGATTCCTTCCCTTGCAGAGCCCATAAAGTCTCTGAGCCTCAGTTCATGAGGCTGGGGCGGGTGCTCTTTGACCAAAGGTCCATAAATAACTACAGGGAGATCCTGCCATCTGTTCAGAAGCCTGAAGAGCTCTTTTTGACAAGTTTGTTCTTGGGTATCACCTTTCTCTATTTCTTTCCTCTCTCCATTTTGCATTCTTCTATTCTCTGCCAGACTTCTTGCTACTGCAGGTCATCCTTGACTTATGACTACCATTGAGCCAGGGATGAAATCCAGCAGGTTCTGACAGGTTCTGGGGAACCAGTAGCGGAAAGTTTGAGTAGTTCGGAGAACCAGTAGCGGAAATTTTGAGTAGTTCGGAGAACCAGCAAATACTACCTCTGACTGGCCCCAGAGTGGGGTAGGAATGGAGATTTTGCAATATCCTTCCCCCAGGAGTGGGGAGGGAATGGGGATTTTGCTGTATCCTTCCCCTGCCACGCCCACCAAGCCACGCCCACCAAGCCACACCACGCCCACCAAGCCACGCCCACAGAACCAGTAGTACTGGGTAGTAGCCGCCCAGAGTCCTTTGGGAGTTGGGTGGCATAGAAATGCAAATAAATAAATAAATTTAGATTTCACCACTGCATTGAGCCCAAAATTTCCATTGCTAAGCAAGACAGTTAAGTGAGTTTTGTCCCATTTTATTATCTTTCTTGCCGCACTTGTTTAGTGAATCACTGCAGTTGTTACGTTGGTAACACGGTTGTTAAGTGAATCTGGCTTCCCCATTGACTTTGTTAGTGAGAAGGTTGCAAAAAGGTGATCACATAACCCCGGGACACTGCAACTGTCATAAATACATGCCAGTTGCCAAGTGTCCAAATTTTGATCACATGACCATAGGATTCTGTAATGGTTGTAAGTGGGGAAAACGATCATAAGTCACTTTTTTCAGTGCCATTGTAACTTTGAATGGTCAGTAAATGAATGGTTGTAAGTCCAGTACCATATATACATAGATATATAGCAATAGCACTTAGACTTATATACCATTTCACAGTGCTTTACAGCCCTCTCTAAGTGGTTTACTGAGTCAGCATATTGCCCCCAACAAACTGAGTCCTCGTTTTACCAACTTTGGAAGGATGGAAGACTGAGTCAACCTTGAACCGGTCAGGATCGAACTGCTGGCAGTTGGCAGAATTAGCCTGCAATATGAGGTGAGGTGAGGTGACGCTCAGCTTAGCTTTCTTGCAGAGCTGCCGGCCTTATGGTAGCCTCTTGCTTTTCTTCTAGCAAGTGGCAGTTCTCTTGAGACTGTAGGAGGCTGTTTTTTTAAGTTTGTTTGTGGATGACACAATGGCTCAGTGGTTAAGGCAATGGGTTTGTCGGCTGGAAAGCCGGCAGCCCAGGTTCAAAACCCGAGCACCACGCAACAGGGTGAGTTCCCATCCTTGCCCCAGCTCCTGCCCACCTAGCAGTTCAAAAGCATGTAAATGAAAGTAGATAAATAGGTACCCCTTTGGTGGGAAGGTAACAGTGCTCCATGCAGGACACATGACCGTGGAAATGTCTTCGGACAGCACTGGGTCAATGGCCTTTAAATGGAGATGAGCACCACCTCCTAAAATCGGCAATGACTAGCAGAGTAAAATATGCAGGGACTCCTTCAGCTTGTATCATTTGTTTGTGGAGTTTGTGCACCCTTCTTTAAAAAAAAAAGAGCCTCCACAAACAGAGTTTGTGAGCCTTAAAAAAGGCTGATGTATCTATTTTAACAATTGTGGATGGAGTTATGTATTATCTGTAAGATATTTTCTACCAACTTTCACTTAAATTATAGTTTGGGGTAAATTTTATTAAATGTTTCCTTAAGTGCCATTGTTGTAATGTCATTGCTTGTTTAAAATCTAGCATCCACTTTATTATACAGCCTTTTGCTTGTTCTGTCCTTACAGTATGTGATATCATAATAGTAATAGATGGCCTTGGTTTCGTATAAGTGTTTCAAATCCAATCATTTGCCTTAAAAACCCTCCTTTTTTCTTGAGGTAACTTTCTATTCATTCATCAATCTGTAAATACATCAGCCAAAGTAAATATTTGGCTTTTGCCAAATAATGTTTGCTATGCCCTTAGTTTGTTTTTAAAGTCTGGATGCATCATACATAGTTATATTTTTTTTCTAGAAGAAAAGATACTTGAGAGTGAAGCTAAAGGCAAGATTTCTGGATATATTATTGCTTTTGTGGATTTCCTTATTCTTATCGTGCTCTGTCCTATATGTCCTTTGAAGTTTTTAATCTTCTTTTGTGTCCTGATACCAGATAAAAAACTATAAAATCTATTGGCTAAATCAGGACCTTCTAATATTGACATTCTATTATTCAGGGATTTTACCCATTCGACTATCCATGTCAAATAGCTTACATGGTAATATAGTTTAAAATCTGTGAGTGTGCCTCTTTCTTTTGAATCTTGAGATTTTTTTCTTTATTTTACTCTGGGTTTTTTACCTTTGCAAATACATTTGTTATCCAATTTTGCCAATCTTGCATTTTTTTTTCTGGATGACGATGAGTGCTATTTAAATTTTTATTTATATATACTGTGTGTGTATATATATATATATATATATAAATTTATATTTATTTTAATAGTTGCAATTAATTCTAACAGTGAAAGTTTTAATTTTTTCAGCTTTCTAATTTTTAATGTTCATTTTACATCCTGAGAATTCATCAAACCCTTTAATTGTTTTCATCAGAAGTAAATATTCTGAAGAGACCAGATCACATAGACCAATCTCCTTATTACTGTTCATTATAAAATGTTTGCTACAATATTAGCTGAACACTTAAAGAAGTATGTTCTCGATATAATACACATGGATTAAACATGTTATATTGCCAAGAGGAACATCAAGACTTAGAAATGCAATAGAATATATCAGTTAAAAAAGGGAGGGAGCAGCAGTAATTTGGGGGGGATGAAGAAAACATTTTATCAGTTTGGGATGGCCATTTCTCCTTGCAGTATTGAATTAAATAAATCCCAGAGAACAGGGGTGGGTTCCTCCCAGTTCGGACCGGTTCACCCAAACCGGTAGTGACCCGCTGGTGACATCACGGTGATGTCACGGATCCGGCTCGGTCGGTGCCGGTCCGTGGGTGCCGCCATCTTTTTTTTAAAAAAAATTCTTCTGCGCATGGGGAGAAGCTGGCTTTCTTCCTTCTGAGCATGCGCAGAAGCCGACCTCTGGCACTGTGCATGTGGTCGGCATCTTTTTTTCGGGTTTGTTTTTTTGGGGGGATTTTTTGTTACTGCACATGCATGCGCCCATGAGGCGTGCCCACGTGGCGCGAGAGGGAGCGAACCGGCAGCGAGGTAAGTTGGAACCCACCCCTGCCAGAGAAGAATTTACAGCTTTGGTTAAAAACATATATCAACAGCAAACAGCAAATGTCATAGCCAGTGGGATATTTTCTTTGAAATTTTCAGTCAGTAAAAGTAAAAAAGAAAAAAAAATGTTCTACAGGTAGTCCTCGAAGTACGACCACAATTGAGCCCAGAATTTATGTTGCTAAGTGAGAAATTTCTAAGTGTGAGTTTTGCCCCATTTTACAACTTTTCTTGCCACAGTTGTTAAGTGAATCACTACATGTGTTAAATTAGTAACATGGTTGTTGAGTGAATCTGGCATCCCCATTGACTTTGCTTGTCAGAAGGTCACAAAAGGTGATCACGTGACCCCAGGATATTGCAACAGTCATAAATGTGAGTCAGTTGTCAAGCATCCGAAGGTAAATTACGTGACCATGGGGATGCTGCAACGGTCATAAGTGTGAAAAATGGTCATAAGTTAATTTTTTTCCAGTGCCTTTGTAACTTCGAACGGTCACTAAATGAACTGTTGTAAGTCGAGGGCTACCTGTATTTTTCTCCTTTATTATGTGCATTTATTTTAAAAATATGAGCAGATAAGTTAATAAACTTATGTTAATTCATTGTTAATAAACAATGAAAATATAAATTAAAATACTACATGGAAGATGTAGTATTAACCATTGTGCAACCACAAAATATAACAAGGTAGCTGGTTACCACAGTATTGATTTTAAAAAATGTCATAAACACAGTTGTGCTGTCAACACCAATATTTGGTTTATTTGTTTCATTGTCCTGCAAGAGAGGAAAATGTATAGGTCGCCAGTTCAAAAGACTTAATCAAAATTTGGTTGCTTCACATGTGGCCTTTTAAATTTGTTTCCCCAGGTGTGTATAAATAAAAATATAAATGCAACTAATAAGGGTTTGGAAACATGGATATCACATCGTTATGTTGGTTAGAGAACTATATCGGGGCACCATCTCTTTGATTGTGTTATAGGTGGCCAAACTCTGGTTGTAACAATCAAGGAATAGATGAAGTAACTTGGGTTGAAACCCCCGTATTAGTCTTATCTTGACATTTTCCTGGATTACCTAAAAAGAGCTAAATTGACTAACTGTGGGACATAAAGAACCATATTACTGTATTTCTGGAGGAGCAACATCAGGACCGAGTGAATGGTTTCCAGATCAACTTTCTGAGGGCAAAAATAATTAAGACTCTGGGGCAGTGATAGAACATTGACAGATTACTGAGCGATATTTGGACTTATAAAAAAGAAGGCAGGGGGAAATAAGTGGGTTGCAAAAAGAATTGGTGGCAATGTTTCAAAGCATTCAGGATACTATGACAAGGAACCACAGGGAGATAATGGACTTAGAATAACATAAATGCCAAGTTAGAAAGTGCTCCACAAGCGATAATGAATAATGATAAAAAAGCCCAGGAAATAGAGGAGACAATGGAGAGACCAGGGGAAAAGACAGAACTAAATAAATAAACAAAACAAGAAGATAAGAGGGAGAAGGTAATAAAAATTTATGAAGCAATTCAGGGAAAATATATATTAAAAGACCAAAAAATGATACTGGATAAACAGAAAGATATCTTTGAAAAGAAAAAGGAGAGTTGGGCAGATCCTCTGGAGGCTTGACAGTGAAAGATATTGGAGATGGAAGAAATATCTAAGCTAACCAGGAAAGAGGTAGACAGAGATGAAGATTCAAGGGAGGAATTTGGGAGGCAAGTCAAAAAACGAATAAGAATTGAAATATTAAAACGAGCAAGAGATGATGGATTGAGGAAACATTTTGTAACACAAGATTGGCTTTACTAGAAGGTAGTACAGAGGCAGAAACAAGAAACAGGGGGAATATTATTATACATATTTCTATATAATATACTAAAAGTAATAGCTAGATGTAAAGAATAGATGTTGAAAGATGATGATACTATGTATGTTTTAATGATATTGTGAT
>QLTV01000806.1:951944-964947 GCA_003457575.1 Thermophis baileyi
TATTGGCTTTACTAGGAGCTAGAATAGAGGCAGACACAAGAAACGGGGAATATTTTATGCATATTTTTATATAATATATTAAAAGTAGTAGCTAGATATAAAGATTAGAGGTTGAAAGATGATGATACTATGTACGTTCCAATGATATTGTTATTGTTATTAGAATGGGGGACTAAAATGTTGAATAACTAAATAATGAAGGCTCATATTTTAATACAAATATGTATAAGAATATTATTATAATTATATAAGTATGATTTAAATAACAAATAATATTAATACTATAATTACTACTTGTATTCAAATGAATGATACCCAGATGCCCCACTGTTCGTGTATTGATATTGATGTATATTTAAAAAAAAATAAAAAAATTTTTTTAAAGGAATAGATGAAGTAACTTGGGTTTGGAACCCCCGTATTACAGTGGTGGGTTGCTACCGGTTTGCACCAGTTCGGGGGGACCGGTAGTGGTAATGTGGCCTGGGTCGCCGAACCAGTAGCGACCGCTGGCTGGCCACGCCCCCGAACCGGTCCCCGGCACTGTTCCCTCTAAGGTGCGCGGCCGTGCGGCCGCGCACGTCACAGGGAATTGCCACGCAGCAGTTTCGAACTGCCGCGCAGCGATTTCCCATGTCAGAGGGAACGTTGCTGCGTGGCCGCGCACGTGACAGGGAATCGCCGCGCAGCAGTTTCAAACTGCCGCGTGGTGATTTCCCTTGTTAGAGGGAACATTGGTCCCCGGTCGCTGCGGGCCACTGGCTCAGAAGCCGCCGCTCGTCAGCTGTTTCCGTGCTGCGGAGGCTTCTGTGGCGGCTGGCCCGGCGGTGGCATTTCCAAAGGCAGCCGCTTGTCAGCTGTTTCCGGGCGAGGGGCTGCCTTTGGAAATGCCACCGCCATGCCCGCCGCCACGGAAGCTGCAGCCGCTGCTGCTGAAGCTGCTACCGGTCCCCTCCCTGGCGAGAAGATCACCTCCGTGCCTCCCATGCATATTGCCGGCGGGGTGGCAGGCGGAGGACTCAGGTGCTCAGTTGGGAAAGTTGCCTGGAATCGAACCTAGAGTGATTTTACTGCCTTTCTTTTGCCCGGGGCTACCACATATTTTTCAGGCATTTACATGCATTCAATATCTATAGTCCAGAGCATAAATATGTGTGTGTTTATTTTGTACATCAGGTTGCATAAGTCCATCTTAATATGCTATTCCTGGTATGTGATGTTTTGTATACATACAGAGAAAGAAGCATTCTTGTGATCTTTGACTTTTAGGCTTGCTGTCAAACATCAGCCATAATACTAATTACTGTTTTGAACAATATGCAGGTTGTATTACACGAATGGCTATTTTATATGTGAAATTATGACTGAAATATGTCTGCACCTATATTGGTTCTCACTGTCAGGAAGTTTGTGCTTAGTTTTAGGTTGCTTCTCTCTTTGTTCAGTTTCCATCCATTGCTTCTTGTTTTGCTTTCTGGTGCTTTGGAAAATACATTGCCCCCGTTTCTTCCTGGCAGCCGCTTAAAAGCCTGTTGCCTATCACACTCTTGGGCAAAGCATGTGAGCCATTTCCTCCTTTCAGTGGTCCATGAAAGTACATCTATAGTATGTAGATAATAAAGTTGAAAAAAGGTGAACAACATTTTTACACAACTATAGATACGTTGAGGCTGAGTGTGACAAGGAATGGCTGGGAGGGGAGGGGCCAGGCGAGGCACCCCTTGACGTGAGTGACGTTGAGTTGGCCACGCCCACCCAGTCACATGGCCATGAAGCCACGCCCACCCAGTCACATGACTATGAAGCCATGCCCACCGTCACATGACCATCAAGTCACACCCACAAATAAGCCACGCCCACAGAACCGGTAGTAAAAAAATTAGAACCCACCCCTGCCGCATTAGTCTTATCTTGAAGAATCATTTGGTGGACAAAATGCGGAAAATGTAACCTCCACTAAACTGAGGCAGCAAGCGAAGACAGGTGAAAATTGTGAAGGCCAAAGCTTTCTCAGGAAATTCAGAACTGAAATATACATTTATGTGAAGTTTGAAGTTTAAATAACAGAATGTCTGTCTAGGCAATTTCCTAGCTATTTTCCAGGGAAGAAAGAAAGACCAAAGGCAATCGGTTGCTGTGCAAATTCAAAAACAAAACTATAAGTAACAAACTGAGATAAGCAATTGTCAGTAGGAAAAATTAACATTTTGACAAGCAGTGAGCAAATGTAATTTAAACAGAAGGAGGAAATAGCAACATTTTCTTTCTTTTTCTCTCGAAGATCATTATTTGCCAAATGGCATGTGTATTTTCTAACATTTGCAAAACAGTCAGCAGGTTTCTGCTAAGATAATTTGTCAAAAAAACACACAGGCCATATGGAGCTGAAGGGATGATTGTGTAGGCCAGCGAACACAAAACAAAATAAGTTGATATTGCCAGAAGAGGGATCCTGGCTGATTTCTTTATGGAGCTTCAAACCATAAATGTAGATACAGCATTTAATAAGCTCAACTATGATATGTTTGTACTTTTTCCTTTTCAAAGCCATACATCAGATGCCAAAACTCAACATAGTTATACCACAATATAACACTAATTCAGAGGTTTCAGAGGTGAAAAGGACCATGCACTCCTAAGGGATACTAGAGAGCAGCATATCTTCCACTTTTCAAACAAAATTGACTGTATTTCTAAGACCTTCAGGGATCAGGATGGAGTGAGGCAGGGGTGGTTCTAACTTACCTCGCCGCCGGTTCGCTTCCTCCCGCACTGTGTGGCTGCATGCACATTGTGCACCATATGACCGCTTCGCGCACGCACGCACGCATGCGCAGTGCTGAAAATTCGCAAAAAATTCCAAAAAAAGCCAAAAACAAGATGGCAGCGCATGCGCAGTGCCGGGGACTCGACTTCTGTGCATGCGCAGAAGAAAAGAAAAAAGAAAAAAAATTCCCCCCCAAAAAAATTCCCCCCAAAAAAGATGGCGGCGTCCACAGACCGGCACCAACAGAACCGGCTCTGTGATGTCACCAGCGGTTTGCTACCGGTGCGAACTGGGAGGAACCCACCTCTGGAGTGAAGGCAGTCATGATTTATTGACAAAGACAATCTACCATGTTTCTGTCCACATGGTTGAATAATGCATAATTTTATACGGCAGAAAGAATGTACGGACAGAGAATCGGTAGAGTTAGGAGGTTAACTTTTCTAAGAACGTTTTCTCAAGGTACTATTTATGTGAAAGGAAAATGAAGATAAACTTTATTTAGGAAATAACCTGGAGACAGGAAAGGCTAAGTCGCTTGGGTCTGTTGTATCTACAGCTAAGAGCCTGTGGTGTGTTCTCTTCCTTAAGGAGAGAGAGTGAGTCAGGTAAGTATCTGAACTGCACCTGTTAGGGATTGAGGAGAAAAGAAGATTTAACTGAGAATGTAAGGAAGAGATGAAAGAGATTGAGAATGTCACAAATAATGTACAAGCAAAGTAAGTCTGTTTGACAAGGAAAGGAGATAACTACTAACCACCTTTCTGCTAACCATCTCTACGCCTGTTGCTTCTTGGTGCATGCCAAGTTGATTTCTACCATTGATGGACAAAAATCTAATAATAACAACAGCAAAATTGCACAGTATTTTTTGACTCCTGATACCAAGCTTTAAATATCATAGATACCATTGGGGTGGTGGTCAGTGCAACTCTAGGTGATGGCCGGAAAACATTGGTGTCACAAGAAAATAGTATTAAAGATTAAGGTCCTTGCCATGAAGAACCAGTTGTGGTAATACAGATGGTCCTCAACTTACAACAGTTCATTTAGTGACCTTTCAAAGTTACGACACTGAAAAAAATGACATGACCATTTTTCACACTTATGACCATTGCAGAATCCCCATGGTCATGTGATCAAAATCCAGATGCTTGGCAGCTGACTCATATTTATGATGGTTGCAGTGTCCTGAGGTCAGGTGATCCCCTTTTATTACCTTCTAACAAGTAAAGTCAATAGGGAAGCCAGATTCACTTAACAACCATGTTACTAACTTAACAATCACAGTGATCCACTTAACAAATGTGGCAAAACTCACTTAACAAATTTCTCATTTAGCAACAGAAATTTTGGGCTGAATTGTGGTCGTAAGTCAAGGACTACCTGTACTAGTGGAGAAATGAAGGTTGTCGGGTTTGTTTAGTTTATCCAGACCTGTTGTGACCCGTCAGCTGCCAGCAGAGCTAGCAGAAGAGTCAGATGAGGAGGAGGTTGAGGGAGGGCCTGGGCCGGCTTCCGAGCCTTTGGAAGGCTCTGATAAGGAAACAGCATCAGAGACAGAGCCGGGGTCTTCCGTCCTCCCCCAGGTGGAGAGGCAGCTGTCTTTGGAATCTGAGCTGAGTGAGGGGGAGGAACAGATGGGGCCCATCCCAGATGCGTGTATGCACAGAGAGGAAAGGAGAGGAGAGCAGAGGAAAACAATAAGCCAGCTCTCAAGGAAAAGCAGGTGTGGACGCTAGCCAGCCCCTCCCTGGCTGGGAAATCAATAGTAGGGGTTTGGGAGTGGCCGGTTGTCACAGTCAACCGTTCGTTTTTAGGATACAGCAAGAAATTCGGATTTCTAGGCCAAAACCAGGTCTGTTGGGACTAATTACGTTTGGTTTTTTGTTTATCCACGTGAATAAAAGACTGTTCCTACCCCAGGGGTGTCAAACTCAATTTCATTGAGGGCCGCATCAAGATTGTGTTTGACCTCGGGGGCCGAGTGAGTGTGGCCAGGGTGGCCGTGGCCAGCTCAACGTCCTGCAGTCCTTTGCCTGCGAAAACAGAGCCCAGGAGGCCACGCCCGGCCCTCCAGGGCTCCGTTTTCGCTGACAGAGGGCTGCAGGAGGCCGTTGCAGCCGAAAATGGAGCTCTGTTTTCGCAGGCAGAGGCACCGTGGTCTGGTCCTCTGTTGTTTCCAGGGTGGCCCCACGGGCCAGATCTAAGCACCCCGCAGGCCGTATCCGGCCTGCAGGCCTTAAGTTTGACACCCATGTCCTACCCTATTTGAAAATGGGTTTGTTTTACTTGCGAGTAAGCGGCTTATCATTACTTGCTAAGGCTGGGTCAGAACAAGACCCAGGGTACAGATAGGAAATGGAGGCTGCTTGTTTTACCTTTCAACTTTTTTCCCCTTTCAACTCTGCAGGTGAGTCCCACCCCAGGATGCATCCGTGCATTAATGAAGATGCTGTACTGCCCTTATTGCCGAGGACTGCCCACTGTGAAACCTTGCAATAACTACTGCCTCAATGTAATGAAGGGCTGCCTTGCAAACCAAGCAGATCTGGATACCGAATGGAATCTCTTCGTAGGTAAGGACGGGGTGAACGCGGGGAGGTGAGCAAAGTAATCTGTCAAACTTTTCTGACGAGTTCAAACAGCATTTGCCAAGTGGAAAATAGGACGTGTTGACAGAATGCCTTCATTCAGTTGTCATTCACATGCTTTGATCAAAGTTTCTGTATGGCTCCACCTGGGAGCTATTTTCATGAAATCTTTCTTTGTGGGATGTTGAAGTCCGTAAGCAAAATTCCACCCGGTTGGTGTGAAGCATGCTGAAAGATGATTCCGTAGGAGACAGAGGGACATGGTGGCGGGAGGGGAGGAAGAGAGCGACAAAGACTAAATCCTGTGCATTTCACATTAAATTTTCATGTTCGTCTGCCAGATGCAAGGATAAAGACTGCATAGTCCTTCCTTCTTTGCCTAAATCCAGCGTGATTGCAAATTGGCCAAAAGCCATTATTGTGACAGGCAAAAAAAAATCTGATAAGGCAAATTTTAAAATATTCCAGAGTGACTCCTTCTGGGCAAGGAGAAGAATTTCAGACAGTTGCATGATCTGCTGTAATTCACAGAACCATTTGGAAGGGCATCCCCAAAAGATATGAAATTTACCAATGACTCAAAGACCCTGGATGGGAGGGAAATGGCTCCACTGCAAAGCAACAGAATGTAATCACAATATGACAAAAGATTAAAAAGGAAGAAAAAGGATGCTATGAATGTGCCCTTCACTCGACTACACGCATCTCTATTCCTGACACATTTTTTTAAAAAAACTGCTTGTGAAACAGAGTTTTCCATTCTAAAGAAATCTCAAATGGCTGAGCAGTTTTGATTAGTTTCCACTCCCTTTCAGGGACATAAATAAAAATTAATTCTCTTGAAGTGTCTATCTAATCTTTTTTCCTCCCTTTTTCTAGTACCTTGGAATGAAATAAATATACAATAATAAGCAATGCAGCAGAAGGAAATACACACACACACACCAAAATATGTAGCACAGGAGAATTTGTTTCTAGAAAAAAAAAACCTAAGAATATGATCTTACATATTTAGGAATCATTTGAGGGCTCAAAAAAGAAGTAAGAGAAACATTGATAATAATGAGGAAACACAAAAATGAGGAAGAATAATGAGGAAACACAAAGTGTACTTAAGACAATATTTACAATGAGGATTTTTTTTTAAAAAAAAATGCATATAATTACTTGATTTTTAGGCCACCTGTCACTGAACTCGGCCAGCAATGTACACAACTTCTTTACATTCTCAGTTATTCTCAGGTGAACCATTTTGAACTTTCAGTAAATCAAGACTTTGCAGAGCAGTTTGTTCCCACTTCCAATCCCAATTACCATAGTTAAGTTAGGATTATCCATGCAGGTATTTCTTGATTTACAGCCGCAATTGAGCTCCACATTTCTGTTGCTAAGCGAGACAGTTATTAAGTTATTTGCCCCATTTTACAACCTTTCTTACCACAGTTGTTAAGTGAAGCACTGCAGTTATTAAGTAATCCATGCGGTCATTAAGTGAATGTAGCTTCCTCCATTGACTTTACTTGTCAGCTTGTAGCTCTCTATTGTTTTATAAGGAATATAATATGGATAATTACTGATTAAATCAAAAAAATATTTTATGTTAATAAGCAAGTTACAATCCTTTTTAAAATTTATTTAAAAGTACCTGTTGCAGTTATTTGAAAAAAAATTTCTATAGTGTTTCAATCATGTGAGATCAGTGTATGGATTTATTATTGACTGCATAAGGGCCAATAAACTGATGTTGAATATGCAGCATATGTTTCCAGTTCAACACAGATGGTTCTGAATTTCAGGAAGTGGTTGTAGGTTTGTTCTACTAACAGGGAAATTAAAATTGGTTTTAGACTAGAGAGTATTCCTTGGTCCACTGAACATTACTGGGATCTCAATAGTCCTCAATAGAATGAATAGTAGCTATTCATTCTTAAAGAGGAAACCATTTCTGCAAACAGATTAGTACACAGAAAAGACCCTGGTGGGCTATCTTATGAATGTTCTGCCTTTTATTGCTATAACTGATGCTACTGCACTATTTTATTTTCTAATACATTAGGATTTTTGCATTGTATGTATCTTCCCAGAATCATGTGATGGAAGACAGCATGAAAATATTGTCAATACAGGTCAATAAATCTTCGAATGTTGGAACGATATAAAATTATCCAAACCAAACTTGGTTATAATCTTGAAAAGGCTAAGCAGGATTAGGTCTGCTAATGGTTAGATGACCAGGAATATCAGGATAGAGTAGAAAAAGATAAAAGCAAACTAATTTGTGGGGTCCTTGGTGTTCTCTGAGTTTGGTTGTTTTATTGCAGAGTTTTCATTACCTAACCAGATACAGCAGGGGTGTCAAACTCAATTTCATTGAGGGCCGCATCAGGGTTGTGTTTGACCTCGGGGGGCCTGGGGGGGCATGTACAGGGTGGGCATGGCCAGCTTCACATCACTCATGTCGGGGGTGCCTTTGGCGGCCCGAGCGCTCTGCCAGCAAAAACGGGCTCCCGAGCTCCGTTTCCAGCTGTGAAGACCTCCTGCAACCCTCTGCCAGGGAAAATGGAGCCCAGGAGGGTCGCATGTGGCCCCCCCGAGCTCTTTTTTCCTGGCAGAGGCACCACGGACTGGTCCTTCGCTGTTTCCAGGGTGGCCCCGCAGGCAAGATCTAAGCACCCCGCAGGCCAGGCCTTGAGTTTGATACCCCTGAGGTACAGTATCAACCTCACATCCTTGTAGCACTGATGATAGCAATAGCAATAGCAATAGCAGTTAGACTTATATACCGCTTCATAGTGCTTTACAGCCCTCTCTAAGCGGTTTACAGAGTTAGCATATTGCCCCCAACAATCTGGGTCCTCATTTTACCCACCTCAGAAGGATGGAAGGCTGAGTCAACCTTGAGCTGGTGAGATTTGAACCGCCGAACTGCAGCTAGCAGTCAGCTGAAGTAGCCTGCAGTGCTGCACTCTAACCACTGCGCCACCTCGGCTCTAGATACTATCTGGTTGGGAAATGAAAGAATCTGCAAGAAAACATCCAAGTTCAGAGAGCACCAAGGACCCCACAGTTCAACCCTGAGCTACAAATATGCTCTTCTACTGCAAACTAATTTCCTATAATCGTAAAGAAACATCCACATGACCAAGTAATCATCAGAAGTTGTGGTTAATTCAAGAGAGACTTTGCATGCTACTAGGATAAAGATGGCAATTATGGCAATATTGTCCAGTTATTTGAGGAATTCAATTTTGTTTGATCATACTTTCTGACATTACTAGCACCTTTGTGAAAAAAATCTCAAAACTGTAGGTCAGTGGTTCTCAACCTGTGGGTCGCGACCCCTTTGGGGGTCGAACGACCCTTTCACAGGGGTCGTCTAAGCGCGCACTAGCCCGCCACGCCCCCTTTGTCACCTCATCGTGCACGGGGAGGGGGCAGGGCGGGGGTCGCGGCGGCGGGGCAGGGGTTGCGGCATTAGGAAGGTTGAGAACCACTGCTGTAGGTAGTCTATTTCTGTCAGAAAAAAATGTCAAGCTCCTTCTAATAATAAAGTTTCTATGCGGTTTCCTCGTACAGCACCAAATGAACTAAAATGAAGACTGTACAGCACTATTGAGCTATGAATAATTGGTTGGAATTTGCTTCTGAAGTTTGTGTTAGAAACTAGGCACAAGGGGAGGTGTATTAATTGTGCTTATGGAAAGGTGGTAATCTTTCTTCTCCCACTCAGTTCAAGCAAGAGTTTTATTTTCTTCTGCTTCATAGTATGTGCCAAGGCCTAACAGGTGGTAACTATCCTGAATTTTTGTAGATAGCTTTCATTTAATTATTGGCAGAGATTGATCACTGAGAAAACAAATGGTACCATACAGTCTTACAAGATTATCCAAGCCCCCACCTTATATATTTTCTGTCTACAGAAAATGCAGAGTTCATACTGCTGCTGGCAAGAGGTTCTCAGCTTCATCTTGTTTATTTCTTTGTTAGATATTTACCTTGCCTTTTATTCTGGAGCTAATACACAGCCCCTCTCCCATTTTCCGCACAACAACAACTCAGTAATCACATTGGGAAAGTCATTGGTCCAAAGTCAGGGTTCATGGTTCAGGATGAATTTGAATCTGGGTCTCTCTGATGCTTATTTAACATTTCATTTATTTTTATTTATTTGTATCCCACCTTTATTTTTTTCCACAAATAACTCAAGGTGGCAAAAATATTCATCATACCCTCCTCTTCCTATTTGCCACACAACAACCCTTTGAGGTGGGTTCGGCTGAGAGAGAGTGAGTAGCCCAAGATCACCCAGCTGATTTTCATGCCTAAGGAGGGACTAGAATTCAGTTTCTCCTGATTTCTAGCTTGGTGCTTTAACCACTAGACCAGTGGTTCCCAACGTGGGGCCCATGCCCCACAGGGTAGAAATTTGACTTTTTAATGGGGGCAATTGGAACCTTGTTTAAACCAAGTTAATGGCCTTTTAGGTTTCCTCTGCGTGAGTAGGAGTTCACTTTTTGAATAATAAGAATTATATGTCACGGGGGGGGGGCATCAGGATTTTAGAGATGCTTAGGTGGGGCATGGCCAAAAAAAGGTTGGGAACCACTGCACTAGACCAAACTGATTCTCTAACACAGAGGTCTTCAAACTTGACAACTTTAAGACTTGTGGACTTCCAGAATTCTCCAGCCAGCATAGCTGGCTGGAGAATTCTGGGAGTTGAAGTCCACAAGTCTTAAAGTTGCAAAGTTTGGGGACCCCTGCTCTAACATCTTAACTATGAGACCACATTGGCTGTCCCATGACTCGTCCAGGCAAGAAGATGAAATCATGGAGAAAATTCAGACATTTTACAGTAACTGAGATCTACATACATAAATGCATTCACCTCTTTAAAAGTTTTTGCCTTTTTCAGAAATAATGCCTCATCCCAAACCCCATTTAAAACCATAGAGATTTTTTAAAGTGAAAAAGAACTGCAGTTCATTGCAGAGAATTTTTTTTCCATGTTCTGAAAAATTATGGCTCCAGGAAAATTGCTGATCTCCCCAAGTAAAACAAGAGTTGTAATTTACTCTGGAATGGAATTCTCTCTCTTTAAGCCAGTGTTTCTCAACCTCAGCAACATTAAGATGTGGGGACATCCACTTTGTGGGAGTTAAAATCCACGCATCTTAAAATATCTAAGGTTGAGAAACATTGCTTTGAGCTATTCTGCTCCCGAAGGAAGTAGATCAATCTTTAGCCTGAACAAAGCTGGCAGAGTGAAGAAGACAACTTGAACAGTAGAGTTTGGCTGCCTTATAACCTCCCTCCCAGTCCTCAAATGATTTCTTTCTGAAGGAATTATTATTGTAACTTTCCCGGCAAAGATGGAAGTAACATCTATGGCCATTTCTGACTCACATGTCAGACCTTGGGTTCGGTACATTTTGACCCCAATGAGGGGATGCATTTCTGTTTTGCCTCAAATGAGTGTCACAGATACTGAAGAGTCACCATATTTTGTGTGCATGTGTGTGTGATTGTGTAATCCTTATGCATATACACAAACACACACAGAGAGAATGTGAATTTGGCAGGATATCTTTGGGATTAATAAAGTAACTTTATGGTTTTCTCTAGCTCCCAGCCTCAATTTGCCAATTCATGATTTAATTTCTAACTATACCAGTCAATGTTTTTATTACTTGTCCTCAAACTCCTCAGGGCAGGTTTGTTTACTGGTGGAAAGATAGTTTTCTTTCAGCTTGACTCTTAGTGACTCCATGGCCGTATCTGCCCAATGATCTAGGCAATAGTACACAATTATTATTATTATTATTATTTTGGCCCTCTAAATCTAATTTGCAGCCCTGGTATTCCCCAGTGGTCTTCCAAGTTCTTTCAGATCCATGTCTGCTTAGTTTCTCAGCCCAAATAAGGTCATATGCTACTTTAATTAGACCTTGCTACAGCTTTCAGAAATCCATTTGTTAAAGTGAATGGGATTTTGATGGCTAGACCAGCTTTTCTTCAGCTTTGGATGGAAGCCAGAAAGAGATTGGTCTATTTTAGAGAATTCTAGAGGGGGCCAGTGCTTGTGTAAGGTCTTGGAGCACTTCTAGATTACTTTCAGGCTCTAGTTAGTATCAATACTAGAAAAACTGGTTCTCTGATGCTTTCACCCAGAACAAAATCATCAGCAACTCAAGGTTTCTAGAAGGACCATGCTTGCTAGAGGTCATTTCTCAAACAGACATTAAGTCTCTGTTACTACTACTATGTTAGGCCTCTTCAAAATATTAGCCAACAGCTTTTGGAAAACATCATCCACATGTTCTTGATTCAGCAGCAGTAGTAGATAGCAATAATGACATTCTTTTATTTGTTCCTCCATTATTTTAACACTACCGCTTAGCTTTTTTAAAGGAATGAATACTTTAAGATGGAGTCCTACTCTTCCATTTCTAACATTTCTGTTTATTTTGACTGAATTGTATCTTTCAGTTGCTACAATCCAGTCATGGTCCAATTATTCTAATCAGGTCTCAGTTGTACCTGTTCAAACGCTTTTGCTGTCTTGTATTAGAAGTTCAAACTTATTGTTTATTTCTGATTCTCTGAGCATCAATGCATAGATACCACAGGCCATAATTTTGTAAGTCTATGTTCTTCTCAGTTTTTCAATTAATGCCTTAATAAGCCCAATTCAAACATCCTTCTACATCATCTGACATATATGTATGTTTGATTCAACACAGCAGAGTACATCTCAAAATTCAGAAAAGCAGAAGACCTAATACAGCTGAAATATGTTTTTCATGGCTAAAACAAACTAAAAACTAAACAATTTTCTCTTGGGAAGTACAGAAGGTTTGAACTGCAAATGCTTGAAAGGAACATATTCTGAATAAAGGGAATTTTAGTGGCACTACAGATATTCACAGTCCTGCCCTTTACTTTCTTTCTTTTTTCTTTCATGGCTCCTACAAAGAAGCCTTCAAAGTAATATTTGACTGTAATACAGAGTGTGTTTCATTTTTTTTTTTATTCTGTTTGTTCAGTTTGAGCCCGGCTTGCATTCAGAAGCTAAAAAATCTCCTTCAGTGCCCTCCCTCCTCCACCAAGTGGATCTGGTTGGGTTAAGAGAGGTCATGTAGCTCAAAATCACCCAATACATTTCTGTGGCTGAGTATGGATTTGAACTTCAGTCTCCCCAGTACTAATCTAACATCTTTATGACTACCACACATTTACAGTGGTTTATACTTTTAAAATCCATTTTCTTATCTAGTAAAGCCAGTGTAATTGACATTATCTGAGGCTCTAGTAGCCGCCTGGAACAGGGCGGCCTCTGGGGCTCTAGATCGGATTGCGCCTGTGCGACCTCTACATGGCAGTAGATCCCGTAGAGCTCCCTGGTTCACCAATGAGCTCCGGGAGATGAAACGCCACAAGAGACGTCTAGAGCGACACTGGAGATCCAGCAAATCCGAATCTGACCGAGCACTTCTAAGAGCCTTCATTAGGACTTATTTAGTGGCGATACGGGCGGCAAAACGGTTGCATTTTTCCGCTCTTATTGCATCGGCTGATTCTCGCCCAGCCGCCCTGTTCAAGGTAACTCGTTCCCTCCTTAACATTGAGGGAAAGGAGGAAC
>QLTV01000806.1:979122-992034 GCA_003457575.1 Thermophis baileyi
CCACTCTGTTGCTGAAGTCGAATTTTTTGCAATCTAGTTTGGATCGGTTTACGTTAAGTTTGTATCTATTGTGTGCTCGTGTGTTGTTGCGGTTGAAACTGAATTAGTCATTGACAGGTAGGACATTGTAGCAGATAATTTTATGAACTACATTTAGATCAGATTGAAGGCGACGTAGTTCTAAGTTGTCTCAGCCCAAAATTTCAAGTCTGGTGGAATAAGGTATTCTGTTGCGAGCAGAGGAGTGGAGGACTCTTCTAGTGAAATATCTCTGGACTCGTCCAATTGTATTAATGTCCGATATGCAGTGTGGGTTCCAGACAGATGAACTGTATTCGAGAATTGGTCTAGCAAATGTTTTATATGCTCTGGTTAAAAGTACAATATTACCAGAGAAGAAGCTACGCAAGATTAGGTTAACCACTCTTAATGCCTTCTTAGCAATGCTGTTGCAGTGGGCTCTGGCACTTAGATGATTAGAGATGAGTACTCCAAGGTCCTTAACTGAGTGAGGATCGTCAACAAGGTCGTGATCATCTAGGTTGTATTTTGTGTTCTGATTATTTTTGCCAATGTGTAAGACTGAGCATTTGTTGATTGAGATTTGAAGTTGCCAGCTCAAGATTCTGACCAGCTCAAGGTTGACTCAGCCTTCCATCCTTCCGAAGTCGATAAAAGGAGGACCCAGATTGTTGGGGGCAATATGCTGACTCTGTAAACCGCTTAGAGAGGGCTGTAAAGCACTGTGAAGCGGTATATAAGTCGAAGTGCTATTGCTATTTGCCTTAGGATTAGGATGAAATTGAATTATTGTAAGAGTCAAAGCATAAGGATGAGATGATTCCAAACTCTCAAATATTATCTCAGGGATACATTAATCCCAATATTTAATTAACCATAAGACCAAATCCTAAAATGCCCAATAACAATATTCCAAATATGTGCCAGTGTTTCCTGTGCCATGGATGAAAATAGGGACAAATAGGGAGATTTTATTAGAATGTAAAGCTATGGAGCTATTCGTTCATATACGATTTACTGCATTACGGCGTCTTTGATCAACATAGTGAAAACCTACATAGTGTTAGTGATTTTATAACCACACCTTACATCAGAGACTCGTTCAGCTGTCTTTCTGAGGTCAGCTTCAACTCTTGCCAATACTGCAGCGTTGTAATGGCTCTTGGGATACTACTCACCCTTCATTGCTCTAGGCACAGTCCAAGCCACAAAAATAAACAGTTTGTGTGATGACAAATGGCTGTAACAACTAACAGGCTGTATTTTTTCCACTATTTTACTTATGTCATATGCAGCTACCCAGTCACGTTATTCAGACATCAAATTAAACAATAGGCTGTTTTAACCATGCTGTGCCAAAGAACTTAAAAAGGAGCCAGTATCCACTCTCTAAATGAACAAAGAGAATGGTGCTTCCTGTAGGTTTTTTTGGGTGGGGGGAGTTGGGGTTGTTTTTGCTTTTTTAGAAAACATTCTTGCCTTGGGCCTCTGTGAATTTTTAAAGGACTAGATAAGGAACAAAAACAGACTGTGAAGAAACCAGAAAATCACACATCATGCTAAGCCAAAAAAAAAAAAAAAGAATATAAAAAAACAAAAAAAAAAAAAAAAATGATAAAAAAAAAAAAAAAAAAAAAGAACCCTCCAATTTATAATTTATCATAATGCATATTATCTAGTGCACAACTGGATATGCTTTCTTTTCTGTTTTCAGCCCACAGAGTCCTAGAGGGGTTTTAGAAGCTGTACTGAGAAAGAAGAGCAGAAATCTAATTTTCTCTTCTTAAAGAAAAACAGAACAGACACAGAAAACTCCTATAAATTTAAATACATTTATGTTAGCAACATAGATCCTCCACTATGGGCATAAAAACCTGGATGTTAAAAGAATAATTAAAAAAATATGAGAACTGTGTATTATATGGAGATCATCACGTCTCTCTTTTCGTAATATAACTAGGCTGTCTCTTTGCTATAAGATGCAATCTTCCATTCTTATGCAGTGTGGTTAATTAACATGATGCCAATATTTGCCCCATGTTAATGAGTTCTTCATGTAACTTTAGATAGAAATAGCACAAGTTCACTGAGCAACAGAGGGCTTTATTTTGATTCATTGCTTAATTATTCCTTAAGATGATTTTTTTTTATTGTGTCTTATTCTTGAAGCAGAATTGCAGGAAAAGGGAAAGTATCATCAGCTCAGTGGAAAAAAGATGAGAATATCCTTGTTCATCAGTCGTATTCCCGTGAGATTGAAGTAATTTATTTCAAAATAGATGATTATGTTTTGGAATCACATTTTCTTTTACTTGCTTACAAATCAAAATGCTGACATTTTGTAATTATGAATTATCTCTAAATTACTTTGCATAGTGCTTGAAGCAATATCTATAAACTAAAGTGGCTATGTAGTCAGTTTTCCACTTTTTTTTAGGTTTTTTTTTTAGTTTAGTTTAGGTTTTTTTTTTACTTAGCCAAAAATTAATGATTGAGAAGTGTTATTCAAGTTTGGCCTTTGAGATTTGGGAAATAAATAAAAATAACACCCAAATATCTGGTAGATAAAATTATAACTGTCTCCAGTGAGTTAGGCTCATTGTCTGGTTGGATAAGAGAATCAACATGGTGTAATGGTTAAGGGAATCAACATTGTTTGTTTGTTTGTTTGGTTAAGTTGGAAGGGGAATGAAAACCCCTAAGCTCTACTCCAGGGGTGTCCAACCATGGCAACTTTAAGACTTGTGGACTTTACCTGGCTAAGTGTAAAACCCTGTTATCAAGAAGAACATGAAAGAGACAATAATATATTTATGCTTTAGGAACTATCTGGATCCTGGGAAATGTGCTAACAATTGTTTGTCAATGATTAAGCCCTTAGTTCTCAATCTATAGCAGCCAGCCAACTTGAGGCATTTTTAGAGCCTTACCAATTATTTTGACCTACTGTATTCCAGGCCATCTTCAGACCGTATTTAAAAAGGATCATCTTTGGTTATCCTAAAAATGAAGATTTGCTGGATGAAGGATAGATGGGATATAGTTAAGTACCCTTACAAACATAATATTTTGGAAGGTTTCAATTCAGTTCATGCTTCAATTCAAGCATGAATCGTGGGTAGGTAGCAGTCATGGTTAGGAGGGACTTTGCACAACTTGGCATTGTGCACCAGTTACGCCTTTACCTGGATCCTGAGGCCCAGCTCATGGTCACTCATGCCCTAGTCATCTTTCAGCTGGATTACTGAAATGTGCTGTACATGGGGCTATTCTTAAGGAGTATTTGGAAATTTCAGCTGGTGCAGAATGCAGTGGCTCCCACAGTCCTGAGAACCTCTAGGGCTGTATGTATAACACCGTTACTGTGGGAGCTGCATTGGTTACCAATTAGCTTCTGGATCCAATTCAAGGTGTTGATTTTTACCTTCAAAGTCCTACATGGTATGGGTCAAGAGTATCTCAGGAGATGTCTCTCCCCCAATGGGACAAGCCCATCCCACTCACGCCAGCAGAAGAGGCCTGCTATGGATCCCATCAGAATTGAATTGAAGCAGGTGGGATTGAAGCACGTGTCTTCAAGGAGGAGAGACCTTTCCACTATGGCCCCATCCCTGTGGAAGATTCTACCACCAGAGATGCGAACTATCTCTTTCCTTTTGGCCTTCTAGAAGGGTATTAAAACCTGGCTTTTCTGGTTGGCTTGTGGCCCCAAGGGAGATGCCTACTGCTGGAGGTGACTAATGGGGTAAGAAGACCTCATACCCATCCCCTGTGTCTCTTAACTTTCTTAGTTTCAATTTTAGTACAGTTTTTAATAGCACTTAGCATTTAGACTATGAAGCATATACCCCTTCATAGTGCTTTACAGCCAGGGGTGGGTTCTACTTACCTTCCCTACCGCATCGCGACGGAAGTTTCTTTTGAATTCACTCTGTACATCTGGTACATCTCACTCCATGTATTGCTGAACTCTAGACGACAAACTTTTGAGCATTATTCTACTATGAAGTAAATATTATTTTCAGAGTTTGAACATTCCTTGACAAATCCATGACAAATGGCCACTTCTTTGTGATCCATACCTGCTTAAAATTTGCAAATAACACTTTCGGTGCATTATCTGAGCTGGATTTTAGCAGCTCAGTCTTTAATTCATTAGCTGCTACAGCTTTGTTGTTAGCAATATGTTCTCTGGCCCATTAAACTTCACTTCCCAGACTATCTGGTTCTACTTCAGTAATCAAACATTTGTCCATGTCATCAATTTGGGGATCTTTTTGTACAGTGTGTGTGTGTGTGTGTGTGTGTGTGTGTGTGTGTGTGTGTGTGTGTGAGAGAGAGAGAGAGAGAGAGAGAGAGAGAGAGAGAGAGAGGGAGAGAGATGCCTTCCCGATCCAGTAGATAGCTGGCTTTCAGAATCATGACCATATTAGTATAAAAGTTCCTCTTGATTTCTGCAGTTTTATCAAGTAAATTACTTGTCTTTTCCATTTGATTTTTAGCCTGACATTGCTTATTTAAATATTTATATGTATTTAAATATATCTCCCAGTTCTTCTTGCACCTTTCTGGAGCTGTGGCATTTTAAGTTATTGGGCCATAATGTGGCACCCTGACTTTACAAAGCAGCTCAGACTGAGCTTATTATCATTTTGGAACCCAGGTCTCTTAGACTATTTTGAATTTTTTATGGTTTTTAGACTTAAATTTTTATCAATTGAATTTTTATTTCTGTGTATATTGCCTGCATGGTTTGAATGTTTTGGACTATATATAATTTTGTTTATTAACTAGATGCAACAAAATGTATGGTAAAAATAAGTAGAAATGGGCGGTAAAGAAAGAACCAAATGGACTTGCTTTATTTCATGTCCCATAATTGCCAATTAAACACTGCAGAAGAGGGGGGGAAAACAACCAAAAGGCCAAGGGTGCAGGCGAAGCAGCTCTAAATAGGTTTTTGCCACAATTATAAGACTTGCATTTGCTCCCATTAATAAGCTGTTCTAGTTCTTCTGTTTGAATTATGACTGGGAATTTCCTTGTTAGTTTGTCCTCCAAGTATTCCAGAATACTTGGCCCATTTTAAGCATCAGGAAACACATTCTAATGAAACTCAGAAAAATATTGGGGGTGGGGGATGATTCTGAAATGGAGTACGTTTTTGTAAAACATGGCCAGTCTAGAGAAAAGAAGGACCATGGGAGACCTGATAGCAGTGTTTCAGTATTTAAGAGACTGTCACAAAGAAGAGGGGGTCAACTTATTTTCCAAAGCAGTAGAAGGCAAGACAAGAAACAATGGATGGAAACTAATCAAGGAGAGAAGCAACTTGGAATTAAGTAGAAACGTCAAATAGTGAGAACAATTAGCCAGTGGAACAGTTTGCCTTCAGAAGTTGTAGATGCTTCATTACTGGAGGTTTTTAAGAAAAGACTGGACAGCCACCTGTCTGAAATATATAGGGTCTCCTGCTTGAGCAGGGGGTTGGACTAGAAGACCTCCAAGGTCCCTTCCAGCTCTATGTTAATTGATTCCTGCTTCTTTTGTAAAGTCCACACTATAAAACAGATAATTTACAAAGACTACGGTCTCTAAAACAACTTTAAAATGTGAATTTAATATTTAATTCTACAAAATCCCATCATTACAACATCCATCGGTGTATTGCGTAAGACCATTCTAATGCAACAGCATCTGAGTAGTAAGTAAACATTGTACTAATAGTAAATAATAAAATCAGTAGTAAAATTAGACAAGTCATACAACTGAAGAAAGTCCTTGCAAGTAGCCCTACAACACAGAAAGAGAAGCTTGGAGTTACAAGAATACTTGCTTCAGAAATAGATATTTTCAAAGGCAAATATATTATTTGTACATTATACATCCATGATTATTGTAGCTATATCTAGGCAATATAAAAGAACAGGGTAAAGTTTATTAATAATAGCTAATAAAGAACTTTTGAGGCTATTTTTTTAAGCTCTAGACTAGGAATTGGTAATTTTCCAGATTCTTCAAATATATTAATACGTTATTCGGGAGCAAAAGCACTACAGTATATATACTATTTTGCTCCGAAAACAAACACACACACAAATATGAGCCAGCTGCAATTTTGACATCTTTCAGAGGACTGGAAATTTTTAGAGTTCACAAACCTTTTGTAAATATCTTCATTCTTAATGATCCATCATTTTGATGCAGCGTACCAGTATTTCTGCTTTTTTTTACCTAGCTATTTTCCAAGCAATCTTGTCAAACAACCCATTAATTACCTCAGTAAGGACTGAGTTTGAAAGCTAAACCTTTCAAGAGTCTTTTTGAATCAGGACAGTTTATTGATTATTATTTTTTTTGCTATATCGTGCCTGTGTACAATAGATTTGGTGGGCACTGTTCACTCTATGTAATACATGCACTAAATCAAATACTATGTTTTTGAAATAAGGCTGCTTTTAAAAAAACCCACAGCCCGAATTATCAATTGACTTATCTATGTATACAATCCTGTCATTAGAGGCAAATTTCCCAAAGGTTTCCATGGAAACTTGGATAATCTTAAACTTAATAGATGAGAGTGCTGTTTAATATAATATAGCATTACCATGATGTAGAGAAGAGCTGTGTTAGTCTGCAGTAGGAAAAAAAAGTCAGAATGTTTATTAACAAAATCAATCTTTTCCCATCATCTTACAAGTGAAATAATTAATATTAATAAAACAGATGTAAAACAATCCAATTATTGTGATACAAGAGCAGCATAATTTTAAAATGCTGATTTTCCTAAATTGCCTAGGATTCAGGTAATATGGTGCTTTCACATCAACCTGAATATTCTTTAGGAACCAAGTCTTTCTCTGTGTTTCTGTTCCATGTGAGATACCAGAGCAGAATTTCTCAATCTCAGCAAGTTTATTATGAGTGGTCCAATTCCCAGAATTTTGGGAGTTGAAGTCCACTCATTTTAAACTTGCTGAGATCAAGGAACACTGTATTAGAAGATGTACTGTATAAGGTACACAATGTATGATTTAAATCAGCAACTTAGCCTGTGAATTATGTAAAGTGAATACTTTTTCAGAATATTTCTTGAGGTAGAAGACCACCAAATTCTACTATCATGACAACCTTTCTAAACATTTTTTTCCCATTAAAAGTAACCCTAACTCTGATTAGGACAACCTCTGGAAGAGGGCCACTAAAGTTTTATCATAGAGAGCACAGTCATGTGGGTTTTTTCTCACCCAGTTTGTGCCTATTTGGAAATATATTGATCGGGTAGAAAGAAAATATTGATTGTTATAAGTACATGGCTGTTTCATTTACCTAGTGTGCGGTGCCTCTGGCAGCCAAAATGGGGCACGGGGGAGCACATGCAGCCCAAGCACAGCCTGTTTTTGGCCTGGACGGCCTTCTGCAACACTTTGCTGGCCAAAATGGGGCATGGGGGACATGCGGGGCCCGCATAGGGGCCATGTGTGGCCCCCCTGTGCCCCATTTTGGCCGGCAAAGTGTTGCAGGAGGGCATCCAGGCTGAAAATGGGCCATGCACGCAGGGTCCCTGTGCCCCATTTTGGCCAGCAAAGTGCTGCAGGAGGTGTCTGTCCCATCTCCCCCTCCCCCCCTGCCGGCCCGCGGAGGAGAACTACAATGCTGATCTGGCCCTTGAAGAAATCCAGTTTGATACCCCTGCCCTAGAATCTCTTGGGATACATCTAGTAGATTAAAAAGTTATATCTTTAGGTTTGCAATTTTCTGTCTCTTAGATATAAAGAAATAAAGGATTGAAGTTGATTGAATTTTGCTGTATCGTCGCTGGGCTTGGGTCTGACACATGATCTCCTGAATGTGCAATTAATAGGTATGTAAAGAGGAAGCTTGTGTTCTTAGCATTGCTTGTAGATAGAACATGTGAATCAATTGGAACCTTTGAGTCCTGTTGGTGTCCTGCAGTTAGCTATGCCCTAAAAGATCTGCAATTAGGCTTTTTATAGTTTATGAAGGCAGGTTGATGGAAAGGACTTGCAAGTTACTTTTGCCTCTATTTGTAACACATATGCTTATGATTGGCCCCTTAAAATTAATATTCACAAGATGAAATTCTAACTTTTATGTGATTCATTGGAAAAAGTCACTATAAATATAAATTGCCCAAAGGTGAAGAACAAAGAGAACAAAGAAAAGATTAACACATGCGCAGTACAGGTATCACATGAGGACTTCATATCAGTGTACAATGTCATTTCAAAATAAGAGTTCTGCTGACAAATTAAAATGAATGTAGTGACATATTTGACCCCTCCCCACCAAAGCAAATGATTTTCACACATATATCCTTCTTCGTTGCTGAGAACCAGTTTGATATAGTGGCTAAAATGTTGGACTAGAAACCAGGAAGTTTTAGTCCCATCTTTGATGTAATACCAGCCCTTAATACCATACAACAACAACAACTGCCTACTCCATTTCCTTGGGAAGGATTTAACAGATGGATAAGAATGCCAAAGCTGTGGAAATTCTTTAATAATATGGGAATCCAAGTGGATTGAAGGAGGCAGTATTGGAAGATGACTAAAATTCAAGAAAAAAAATCATTTTCAACTGATGATACTACGCTGACAGCTGAAAACGCAAATGATCTGTGAATTCCAATAATGAAAGCCAAGGAACCCAGTGAAAAAATAGGATTAAATTTAAATTTATTTATTTAAAATAAATTGATAAATAAATAAGATTGATCGTCCTTCCGTGGTTCTGGGGGGAGAAAACTTAATCCCCTCAGAACGGGTTCGCAATTTGGGTGTCCTCCTGGACTCACAGCTGAGATTAGATCAACACCTGACAGCAGTGACCAGGGGGACCTTTGCACATCTTGCGCAATTGGTGCACATTGGTACGTCTTGTGCACCAATTGCGGCCCTATTTAGATCAGGAGGCTCTGCTCATGGTCACTCATGCCCTTATCACCTCATGGCTTGACTATTGCAATGCGCTCTACATGGGGCTACCCTTGAAGAGTGTCTNCGGCTTTTACGGCAGGCCTGGGGCCAATTATTGACTGATTGGCCCATGTATCTGCGTGACCGCCTTATGCCACATTCCTCCCATCGACCAATGAGGTCGCACAGGGTTGGCCTTCTTCAGGTCCCGTCGGCCAGACAGTGCCGGCTGGTGGGACCGCGGGGGAGGGCCTTCTCTGTACCCGCTCCGACTCTGTGGAACCAACTTCCCCCCGAGATCCGTACTACCCCCACCTTACTGGCCTTCCATAAAGCCGTTAAGACCTGGCTTTTCCGGCAGGCCTGGGGCCAATAGTTGTTCTGATTGGCCCATGCATGGTTGTGTGAATGTTTTATTTTAAATATAGTTGGGGAACCACGGGAACCAAGGACGTTTCTGCAGATGTTTACCAGAGCCGAAAAAGACTTTCTCACAACAATACTAGAAGTCTCCATTGGACAATGTGATCTTGGCCTAATAGTGGGGAAGGAGAACTTGAACTTTAACTATGTGGGTTTGTGCGGGAAATAGTCAGGTCTGGTTTTGCTCTCATCTTTCAGATATGATGTACTCATTAAAGTTTTGCATTAAGAGATTGGATTGTCTCAGCCATACTTGTTTTTGGTTGGGTTCATCAGTCGGAACGTTGACATAGATATTCTAGGACCACGGTGCATGGCTAAAATCTCATTAGATAATCTGCATCTACAAGTGAAAGAGAAATGCACACACAGTAGCTGCAGCTGATTCTTCCCAGTGGTAGCTGCAGTTGTTGATATCATGAAGAAGATAATTTCAGACTCGAAAAAGTAACTATTCAATAGAAAAGTAAAAACTATTGAAAGAGATGATTGTGCCTTGAATAAGGATTACAATTAACAAGCAGAGCAAATAGAATAATTAAGTATTCTAGAGCTTTTTTGCTATAATCTATGTGTCGTGCCTTTGCAAATTGCTGAGGGGAACAAGGGACATGATAGAAATGCTTGGGTTCAATAATATAAGTTAGGCCTAATTATAATAATGTTATATCATTTACATACGACCTTGAAGGATTAGAAAGCACTCTGTATTGTGTTACTCGAGTACAGTTCTTATCAGCAGAGCAGTAAATGGGAGAAATGTGTGGAAATTTGTTGAGTTTGAATAAACCACCCTAATTTGCATTTCTCCAATTCATAACAAGTATCCTTTGGTATTTGCACCTTCTGTGATCCATTCCACTGATCCAGACATACAAACAAAAATGCACTCTATTTAGAATCGCCTGCCCTAATACATATGTGCAGCACACTTGCATACGAAATGCATATCTCAGGGAAGTACATGAATATTGCAAGGGAAACAGGGTATAGTAATTAGGGACTGTAATAATAAGGAATTGAAACCTGCTCAGGAGTTGCAGGCAGTGACAATACATCCTTCCATTGATTTCCCATCTGAACTGGCCCACTGATAGAAGCATCTATGTCTGAGTAAAGGCCTCTACTTGTAGTAATGGGTTGGACCTCAGTTTATCACTGCTACACCTTTGGTGAGTTGCTGAGGCTTGAAGGGACTCATGATAAAGTGGTATTGACAGATTTATTTACTCCTCAGCCTCTCTTAAAAGGTTTAGTGGTATCTAAGGCCGGTTATTTTCACGCCTGAGGCAGGAAATCCCACGAGCAGCTTTTCCCTCGTCTGACTATAAAAGTACAGTAAAAATATATTCAATAATGACAGATGTGCTGACCTTTTATGATAGTCCTCCCTGGAGAATTTAGACAAGCACATCCGTGATGATTTGGGGGAGTGAAGAAGCAGGAGAAGCTATCTTTTTTTCTACCTGGCTTTCATCGATTTTTCCTCTGTAACTGATGGTTTCATTCTGCTTAGTTTTAATGCTCTATTTTAAAATGGCTGCTCGTTAAAAATAGGCTATAAATACCATGTTTCCTTAAGTGTGGTCTAAGAATAAGCATGCATAGGTCCAAAGCCTGCTTTATGATAGGGCAGCCCTCCTCTCCATTATTTCAAATCGAGGGCCTGTGTATGTAAGGTTTTATGACAGAAGGAAGAAAGGGAGAGAAATTCAATGAATTTCTCAGCCACAGCTTTAAACCCCATTGCATCCCATGGTATCCATAGTGTGTTGCTTTCTGCTAACCATAACATCATTATTATCTGCACATGGCAGCTCAGAGAAGATACTCAATGCTTTCAAATGTTCAAGTGTTTTCCCAGATGCAACTTAGTTCTCTCCCATTATTTCCACTGGCATAAAAGCATTGCAGGTTTCTTCACTCTCTACTGAAATTCTTCAGCTTAGAGGTGACACAGAAACCGCAGCATTGCGATGTTGAATGTTTAGGATGCCTAGAAAATAATGGCAAGAGGAAGCGTAGTGAGATGTGATTCATTTTGGCACAACGTCACATCCACCCTGTTGTCCTGATGTTCCAGCTGCTTGCACTTTGTGCAACACATATAATGTAATAGTTGTGCTAAATCCAAGCAACCATTAATCTTCTAAAATCAGAGTCTAACCTTATTACTGAGGGACAAGCACCCAAAGAAGCTTCAGTATCAATAGAGTTAAAATGTTTTTCCCTTGCTGTAAGTTTAATGAGCAATTTTGCTTGGTGTGTCCAGAATATACAGTGGCATAAAAGTGTGCCATAAAAGTCATTTTCCTACTTCTTTGCATAACTCAGTGGTAGCAAAGCATCAATAAAAGCTTTCTATTAATATACTTGTAAGTCATGCAACCATACACAGTACAACATTACTGGTAACTATATTGACATATACCATAAAGACCTAAAGTATGCCTCACATTACAGTGTTGTTGTTGATGTTTTTAATGATTGATCAGTTTATCAGGGAACATTTAAAAATGTCTGGAATTTGCACTACAGCAACATAAATCAAAGTATAATAAATACAACAGCAAGCAAATATGGTGGTTAGCATTTCCTATAAGCCGCGAACAATGCAACTCCTATTTTGAAAAGCAGACTGCACATATACTGTACCTAGCTAATTGTCCCATCAAAAGTAAAAAAGGATTTTTTAAAAAAATCATAGCTCCACATTTTGACATAGAAACAAAACTGATCTTTGAACAACAATGAACTTTTGGTACCCCACAAACTGCATAAGATTCCTGAGATAAAGTTATCTTGATGCTACTCCCCGAAAAAAAAGTGATTGCAATTACACTTTTGAGAAAAAGAAGGAAAAGACCTGCCACTATGTTTTTAGAGAACATTTTCCATGATTGAACATGATTCAATGGAAGAAAAAAAAATTGGGAATGACAAAGGGGATACCTATCAAATTATTTTCTAAAACCAAGTCCCCATCTCCATTCATTACAAGAAGTGTATAAAAGTTATACAATTCTTCTTAAAATTAGAAAAGGGGAGATTGGGAAAGGTTTGTTGCTGCAAATGTGAAAACCATCCAGTAATTATTTATCAGTTTTTTTATGCCAAACATCTAAGGCTGAACTCTCAAATTCCAGCAGACATTCAGAGAATATTTCCAAAATATTTTTATAGTGGATTTTGATGACAAGCCAGTAGGGAATATTGTGGCAAATACCGAATGATCTCTTCTCTTGGCCCACCTATGTCCAAAGCAGAGTTCAGGGATCTTATTTGCACTATGAGATTACAGAAAGCATCAGGTCACAATTTTAACTCTATTGAAATGTGTACTGGTGAGGTAAGTACTGTAGTTCTTTCTATATGTATCAAGAATGTTGCACATCTTCCCAAGGGAGTAGGGGGCACACAGTTTTACAGAGAGAAATGGTAGAAAGATGAGATAGATAGATATAGATAGATAGATAGATAGATAGATAGATAGATAGATAGATAGATAGATAGATAGATAGATAGA
>QLTV01000806.1:992065-1004384 GCA_003457575.1 Thermophis baileyi
AGATAGATAGATAGATAGATAGATAGATAATACACAGACAGATAGATAGAAATAAGAGAGAGACAGAGAGACAGAGATGTAGATATATACACAGAGACACAACACATACTTGTAGCAGATAAATATTGTAAATAACATAACTTTAGGCTCATTAGCTGCTTAAATGTTATTAGTAAATTATATGCAATATCTTTTTATGTTAAGTTTTCAAGGCCAGGAGTATTCTTGCAGAGGAGCAGGTAGGGTCAAGCTTAGTATCTGACCAATATTTTTACTTGTTTGTTTAAAATATAATAAAGAGCAATTTTCTGACAGTGAGAACAATCAACCAATGGAACAGCTTGCCTTCAGAAGTTGTGGGTGCTTCATCACTGGAGGCTTTCAAGAAGAGATTAGACAGCCATTTGTCAGAAATGGTATAGGGCAATGATGGCGAGCCTTTTTTGGTTTGTGTGCCAAAAGGGGGGGTGCGCGCGCTAGCGCGCGCGCACATACCCACATCCATTCCCTCCCCCCCACGCCTGCACACAAAACCCCCACACCGCCCCCCACGCACACACCCAAACCCCCCCCCCCCCCCCCCCNNNNAACCCCCCCTCCCCACGCATGTGCAAAGGCCTCACTGAAGCCTGGGATGGTGAAAAACGGGCAAACAGGAAGGTCGGAAAAACAGACTTCCGGTTTGCCCGTTGGGCTGTTTTTTGCACTCCGGGGCTTCAGGAAGCTTCCCTGAAGCCTCCGGAGTGCGAAAAACAGCCCAACGGCAAACCGGAAGTCCGTTTTTCTGAACTGCCAGTTTGCCCATTCGGCCGTTTTTCTCAATCCAGGGCTTCAGGAAGCTTCCCTGAAGCCTCCAGAGGGCAAAACGGCCTTCCCCAAGGCCGAAAATCAGCTGGTGCTGGAGCTGACATAGGGCAATGCCTCATGTGCCCTCTGATATGGCTCCACGTGCCACAGGTTCGCCATCACTGGTATAGGGTCTCCTGCTTGAGCAGCGGGTTGGACTAGATGACCTACAAGGTCCCTTCCAACTCTGTTATTCTGTATTACTTGTTTATTCAATTTGTATAGCCACCCATTTCAAACCAATGACTCTGGACAGTAAACAATCCTAAAAGCAATTAAAACAGTTAAAACACAATACAAAAAAGGAAATTAAATACAAAAATTGGCCAAGAGATATTGTGATCTGTTGGTGTCAACATAACCAGGAAATGGGGCCCTTCACATCCTGGAGACCACAGGCCTGGGCACAGAGCCAGGACTTCTTCAAGTTCAGAGAGTTTACAAAGGATCTCTTTATGCAGATTTTGTAGATTTCTGTACCATCCTTGATTTGATTCATGGGAAGAGACAATGGCTAAAATTATACAAACATACTATAAATAAGGAAAAACAGACCAAATAATCATATCTATTTTCTCTTCTTTTCCATTTATATATTGGCTCTAACCCTCTGCCTTTTTAGACAGGCAGAGTATTTCCAATTTCAGCATATGCTGACAATGGAGCAATGTTGCATGTCTCACAGGGGGACATAAAAAGAGTCCTGAGCTCCCTTTGTATCTATTGCAAAACCTAACACCTTCTTGTTAATGACCAGAAACCAAAAGTGCTATCCTTTCTTTTAAAATCATCAAAAGATACCAACTAAATGGGAACAGAATTTACCACGAGTATTATTATTTTTTTGAGGAGTCCTTTTGGTGTTCTCTGTGCTGGGATGTTTCCTTGCAGATTTTTCATTACAAAATTATATTTTTTTTTCCTCATGAAAAAAAAATAGGCCTTATAGGGCACCAGAATAAAATCCTCATTTTATTCTGGTGGCCTTATAAATTGATGGCAAATATTACCCCCACACACACTGATTTTTTTTTATACCAAAGAAGTCTGTATGTTTAGAAAACTGGTTGCATAAAAACTACACAATCAAGGCTTCTTGGTTCATTTTGGCTGTCCCCCGTGTGTCAGAAATGTGCCTCTGTTGCTTGAGGTGAGGTTATTGTCTCTGGAGTTCTCAGTCTGTGATCGAAATTAAGTTTTTCTTCCCTGGAAGTCCTGCCGGTATGCTTTTCTGAGAACATTTCAAGCCAGGCCGGCTAAAATATGTGACAGAGAAGCTTGGTTACCAATTAGCAATTAGTCTGGCGGTACAGAAACACCAAGTCACATAATAATACTTTATTGTTCATTTTATAGTGACTGGCAGGGCCTACTGCTTTATTCTATTCTTCAGAGATTTCCAGGCAGGGAGCTTGATTACCATCCATATTATCTATTAGTGGATTGCTGTGCTATTACCTGTAGAGTTGCTACATCTGGTGTTTTGTGTGTATGCCAGTTGCTGCTCATTCCAAAATATTATCAATTTGTTATTCAGTTTTGTGTTGTAGTAGTTTTATTTTAGTTACTGCTGACCATAATAAAGTAATTACTAATATACTTATGTGAAGAGGCTGTCTAATTCAGGGGTCCCTAACCCCTGGTCCGTGGACCGACATTTTTCTGCGGCATGCCAGCAACCAGTCTGTACAAACAAGTGAAGCCCCATCCGTAGGTTCAGGCAGCACACGAAACCACACTCCCTCTAGTCCACGGAACCAGTCCAAAAGGTTGGGGGCCACTGGTCTAATTCACTAGTTGTTTCTCCAATTTTATATAGAGAGAGATATATATCCCTGGACTTCTCTTTAGTTCATACGTAGCAAAGAGTGCCTTGGAACGGGCTAAGAAGGGTCACTGGGTGAATGGATTAAAGTAAGGTAGACGGGCAAGTAATTATGCAACCAGGGTATTCATGTCACCCGTGATATAGCCAGCGCGGATTGCATATAGAGAATTTAAACTGCAGGGCAGTCAATTTCTGGATTATGGAAATGCTATTTGTAGGAGCTGAAAATAGTTCTCAGCAAGCTCTGATCATTCAAGCACCTATTTCTTACCCAAATAATTTCATACATGGCTAAATTGGGCTTAACTTGGGATCGGAGACTGAACTTTTGCTATTTAAATTTGGATAGTTTTTATGAGAAAAAGAGAGAGAGAAAAGAAAAGAAAAGGAATGTACAGGATACAGCAGCAAAATGTACTCTCTTTATGCCTTTGATTCTGATAGGAAACATTACATTATTTTAAATATCACTACCTCTTATGTAAATTGGGTAAAGCAGAAGAAGCTGTGTAGCTTAAAACAGATGCCATTTCTTTAAGGAACAGCTTCCAGACCTTTCCAGTGTCTTTGATTGGAAATACATTTGTCCTGTAAATACTTAGTGGAAATGCCATACTGCAAGGATTATTGTGAGTGGGTGGCTTTCAAAAATTATTACTTAAATCCCCAAGAAATAAAAAATTATATTGAAAAGTCATGATAGTTTGAGAGAAATGCACAATGAATTGTTTCAATTTACATTTTCATTCTGGGTCTTTTAGGGTCACGCTATTACAGATTAATATTCTTTCTCTCCCGCTCCTGACATTATGAAAACTGCTATCTCAGTTTTCAAATTCAACTAGAGATAAAATCAGCCTATTAAAACTTGGTATACACTTTCATAGCCTTTCACACTGTTTATGAGAAAATAAATATGAACCTCACTGTCAATTGGACCTTCCATAAGGGCATCACACGTATAGATGCCAGGATAGGGAAATTAGAGAACACTGAGTTCAAGAACATAAATTAGTGAGAGTGACAAAATGCTAGTTGAAGAGAGATGACCAGTGGGATATGGATAATTCCTGGATGCCAACTTTACAGAAAGGACAGGGATGGTTAGTGATAAGAATGTGATGTTTTACCTTCTGTTCTGGGGGCATTACTCAAAAATAATGGAAGAAAAATTTCTCCATAGACTTTTCATGAGGGACAATATTTGGCCACAACCATAAATGTAAATGATTGGATTACTAGATAGTAATGAAGAGCATTTGGAAGCGGTAGCTGGTTCAGAATGCACAAGCAATTTTTGCACAAGCATTTATTGTTATCCCCAAGTAATACCATGTCTCTGAAAGCTGCATTGGATTCCAGAATGCTGACTACTACTGTTGGGTGCAATTCAAGAAGCTGGTCATTGCCTAGTATATAAAGCCCTCCATAACATAGGGCCACATTGCATGCCCCTCCCCCACACGAAGAGATTCATATGGCCCCAATCCTCTTAGTCTTTTGCACAGCATTGAAGGCCTTGCTTCCCCAGGCATTTGAGTCAGATGGGCAGCTGAGTTCTGTTTCAATGTATGGAGAGTGGAGTCACTATTTATTCTTGGTTTCCAGGTAGTTAGGTTTGGTGGGTCTGTGTGTTTAATCTAGTAAATTGTTTAGGGATTTGTCTGAGCCAAAATAATCTTATAAATAAATACATCCTAGGGATGTGTATCACCCAATTGATTAAAGTTCTCAGAGTGATCTTGAGAAAATGAAAGGGAACTTGGTGAGCTTCAAGTTCAGCACATTGTCCAGTACAGGAATCTTTAAATTACCTCAGTTAAATGGGAAAGCTTGAAGCTTCTCCTGGTGGGATACCTGTGACTGCTCTTGTGGTCAGGAAATTATCTCCTTCCCACTGGCTCCTGTTTTGTTTTGGATATGAAGGAAAATAAATCCATATTCTCTTCCCTGTGACAACTTTTTGGAAGAGTGCTATCATGTTTCACCTCAGCCTTCTTTTCTTTAGGCTAAATATACCCAATTTCATTAATGGGTCTTCATAGGATTTAGTTTCCAAGCTCCTCACCATCTTCCCCTTCTTTAAACTCCTTCCGGTTCCTCAGCATTATTCTATTGTGGTGACCAGAACAGAACACACTACTCTTAAGTGTGGCCTGACCAATGAAGCATAGAATAGACCTGTTATTTCTTCCACTGATCTCAACACTGTATCTCTGTTGATGTAGTTCTTTTGATAGTGCAGCACACTCTGTTTAATACTTCATCTATAGTGAAAGGTGTTGTTATCTCTGAGGCAGTTGTTATAATAATGGAGGGCTTTATTCTCACATAGAGGGTACTTTCATGTTCACACCATGGGGGAAGGGCAGGATCATCCCCAGACCTTCCTTATCCTTCTTTCGTTCAACAAAAAAGTGAGCAGAGTGCACAGCCAGTGTGTATCTTTGTCAGAATATTTCATTAAGAACCTAACAATAGAGAAAGAGAGGCTGTTGTAGAATTGGATTAGAAGCCTAAGAAGACCAAGAAAGGAAATAGAGAAATATGTTTTGTGGACTATACTGTGATCTGTCATCACTGGTAATTATGATGGTTGAGTATTGCTTTCAGGTTCAGAAGCAGCAGAGTAATGCATTTTGTAGTCATGACTGTCCTACTCATGGTCACTTACTTATAGTATATGGCCATTATATGAAATGCCTTCAGCCTGATCTGTCAGGGTTCTTCAACTGCAAACTATGATTCATAGTAAGATATAAACTAAAATAAAAGAGGCCGGTGATTACAATTTCCTGATCATTACTATACTAAGCTCTGTTAAGTAGATTGATATTTGTGTACTTTTGAGTTAGTGTTAACTCCTGGCAATTGCCTGGACAAGTCCATGCAGTTTTCTTGGCAGGGTTTTTCAGAAGTGGTCTGCCATTGCCTGCTTCCTAGGGTTAAAATAGTATGACTGGCCCAAGGTATCCTAGCTAGCTTTGTGCCTAAGGCAGGACTAGAACTCACAAATCCTAGTTTCTAACCTGGTGCTTTAACCACGATACCAAACTGGCTCTCATTCCCCTATTTTCCCTTTGCTACAAATTTGTAATTGGTCCATCTGCAATCTGCATCTGGATTATACATAGACACCCCTGAGCCACCGTAATCATTTTCAGAATTATTATCTTTTTCTTTATTTCTACCTACAGGTGCAGTAGAATGAAAATATGTATGCACTGAAGCATTTTTATAATATCACTCAGCCTAGCAGCTGGGCTGTTAACTAAAACAATTGTTTTTAAAATATTGAACTAGATTAGCCTGGATTAAGGCATTTATTTTTTCTCGTTTTGCACATATTTTGTTGTGTTTCCCTTCCTCACATCTTCATCTCTACAAAGTAGACCCCACACAAAACAGTTTTTATTATGCAGTTTCCCAAGAAGGAAAAATTAGGTGAATAAATTGGGAAACCAGATGCTGGCTATTCTGGCAAAAACAACACAAAACTATTGTTAGAGAAACAAACTCAGATGATAAAAATTGAACAATGAAATAAAACAACAGCAACAGCAACCAAGCCCATTCATTTATTTATATGCTTAGCGGTTTTAATTATAGCATGTGAACATGGTATTAGCCCTGTGTTCATGCTGGAGCCCATCTTCAGGGACACAACCAGTCCTCACATTTACGACTGTTGTAGCCTCCCTGCTGCCACATGATCAAAATTCAGGCATGAACGAAGGCGAATATACGTGTCCCACGATAATGTTGCAGGATCCATTCTGGGTCAGTCACCAGGAGCAGAGGTTTTGTCTTCCAAGCTTTTGGACTCATGCTGGAGCCCATCTTCAGGGAACTTCTCTATGTGCTCTGGGCTGTTCTGTGTATGGTATTTACAGTACATGGTGGCTGTTGTGTGTAGCTTTTTAGAAGTAGATTGGGTTGTTCAGGGGTGGGTTCTAACTTACCTCGCTGCCGGTCGCTTTCTCCCACGCCGCGTGGCCGTGCCGCGTACCTATGCGCATGCGAAACGCCAAAAAATCCCCCAAAATTTTTTAAAGCCGAAAACAATATGGCGATGCATGCGCAGTGCCAGAAACTCGGCTTCTGTGCATGCGAAAAAGAAAAAAAAGAAAAAAATTCCCAATTTTTTTTTCAAAAAAAAAAAACAATTTCCAAAAAAAAGATGGCGGCATCCACGAACCGGCACCGACCAAACCGGCTCTGTGATGTCACCAGCAGTGTTGCTACCGGTTCGGGCGAACCAGTCCGAACCGGGAGGAACTCACCTCTGGGGTTGTTCATGGCTGACTATCAAGTAGTTACTTAATGGCCAGCATCAGAGAACAGCCCCGAGCACATAGAGAAGTTCCCTGAGGATGGGCTCCAGCATGAATCCGAAAGCTCGGAAGTCAAAACCTCTGGTCCTGGTGACTGACCCAGAATGGATCCTGCAACATTATCCTGGGACAGGTATATTTGCCTTCATTCGTGCCTGAATTTTGATCATGTTGCAGCAGGGAGGCTACAATAGTCGTAAATGTGAGGACTGATTGTGTCACCCTTTTCAGTGCCATTGTAACTTGGAATGGTTGCTAAACGAATTGTGATAAGTCAAGTACTACCTATACAAACATTTATAGAGGTTCTTAGTGATCCAGGTCATGGTTGTCCCAAAGGTGCTTTTTCAAACTTGGAACTGAAGAAACTTCTTGGATGAGAAGCGAAACGTCTTCAAGGAAAAACAAAGTCCAGTTGCCTTTTGAAAAAGCACTTTCGGGTGTATAAAAGGGCACTTTTAGGACATTCCTTATATTACAAGAACAATATGACTTCTATGTGTAGTATAATATGGGAGAGCAATAATTCAACTGTAAATATCACAATAGTATTAATGATAGATTAGGACATGCGTTTCCTTATAGAATATTTACTATAAAGTGTATATAACTCCCTTTCCCAAAAGAGCATTACATAGGAAGAAAATTGTGTATGGAGGTAGTGGCCTAAAAAATAAATTGTGTGAAATATGCAAAGTCCGTACTATACCAACTGTGGATGTTCAGAGCCAGATTTAAAAAATAATAGAGATATCATTTTGGACTCAAATGAAGCACCAGTTTTTTGTTCATGAATTCCCTCCAGAACTTAGCAGAACTATTCTCAGCCTCCGTCTTATGATGCTAAGAATGGTCTCTATACCACCACCAGACCTGAGATCTGTTAAGATAATCGATCTTAAGATTAATTAAAACCAAGAAACGAATGAATGCAGAGAAAGAGCTAGCCCGAGCTTTGTTTGTCTAAAGAATGGTGGTGGTTTAACTTTAACCTTAGACTGTCTACCGTTGACCTCACCCCATTCCTAAGAGGTCTGTAAGGGGTGGGCATAAGCGCACCAGCGTGCCTACCGTCCCTGTCCTAACGTCCCCATGTATTCGTAAAATATCATGTACTCGTAACCATGCTTGTACTACTTATATATTCACAATCATGTTTATACTTTGTCTGTAATCATATACACGCTTGACAAAATAAATAAATAAAATAAAATAAAAGTTTCCACAGTAGCTGCCTGTAGAAATGCAGAGGCTCATTTGCACAACATACAACTTCTGTGGAAGGGAGCCTGGCAGATCTGATTCTGCTAAAAAGAAAAGAGAGAAAGAGTTACTTTTCAAAACGTCCATTCACAGAAATATTGACTTCCCTTTATTTAACAGCTGGCATAATTTAGAAAAGTCAGGTAGTTAATGATTTTGCCAGTGTCCACTGAGCTGCTGATCCATGACCTTGTTTTCATTCATCTATCATTTACATTTCATCCTCATATTTTTATGCTGTCGCTAGCAATTAAATGACACAAAGTGCAGATTAAGATCGGGAGAAAAGTGCTGCTTTGTAGATTTCTTTGTGGCTGGTTGGAGTGCAGCCAGAAGACCAAAGGGCATGTGCTTTTCTAATCCCCTTTCTAATAATTTATGTCAGGATTAACTTAAAGTATAAAGGCAATGAAAAAAAAAGTGAGTTTTTTTTCTTGGAAAAGAGAAGTGCTTTGCTTATGAGATAAAGCATTGCATTGTCAGTTTAAATTATGCTGTGCTAGAAAAAGAAATCCATACAATTGATGAATTAGGTCCAAGACAATTTGAATATCCCAAAGCAAGGTGTTGCAAATGAACAACTTTTGAACTAACTTAACACTGGCTCACATATGTAAATAGATAGACTGGCTTCAGTTCATGGAATTATGGAGATTAAAGGGCTTCACACATTATTTATTCCACTGCATAGTTGAAGCAAGAATTCTTCCCTCCATATTTTTTGCCCACCAAACTGTTGCTTCAAAAGCTCCAGTGAAGAATAATCAACTGTTTTCCAAGTCAGCTGGACTGGCTTGCCAATGTTGCAATAGAACAATAGAATTTAAAGTTTGGAAGGAACTTTGAGATCAGTGACTATGATCCTTAACAGATGACCATACAGCCTCCACTTAACCGGTAAAAGAGAGTCCATTCCTTCCACCCCACCCCATCCCATTTTGGAACAGTTTTTACCATTAGGAATTTTTTCCTGGTATCCAAGCAAATACTGTTTGTAATATAAACATATTATGTCTTGATCTGTCCTTTAAAATAATTCTGAACACTTCTGCCTTATCTTCTATCGTGAAGCCTTCTGCTACTTGAAAACTACTACTATCACACCTTCCCACAAACTTTTCTTCTACAGCAGTGCTTCTCAACCTTCCTAATGCCGCGACCCCCGCCCCGCCGCTGCGCCCCCCTCCCCGCCCCCTCCCCACACGCGATGAGGTGACAAAGGGGGCATGGCACCAAGATGGCAGGCTAGCGCGCGCTCAGACAACCCCTGTGAAAGGGTCATTCGACCCCCAAAGGGGTCGCGACCCACAGGTTGAGAACCACTGTTCTACAGCTAAATATATACAACTTCTTCAACTTTCAGGCTTTTTATCATCCCCAATTTATTAGTGCTTTTCTTAAAATGGAGTGTCAGAACAGGACACAATATTCTGGGTCTGGGACAACTTGCCGCAGCCAACTCGCCAGGGCCAACTCCCCACAGCCAACTCATTGCGGGACAACTCGCTGTGCCAACTTGTTGCGGGACAACTCGCCATGGGACAATTCAACACTGTATTGATCATTTCATTCAAGTACTTTTAATATTGGTGACCACATTTTGGTCGAAATTATTGTAACCCTTGCATTTCTGGATTGACTTTCCTTATTTTATTATTATTGGCCACAATTCCATCAAAATTAATTTAACTTTTGTATTTGTTGAGTTGTCCTGTGGCGACTTGTCCCATGGTGAGTTGGCCATGGTGAGTTGCCCCATTCTGCAATATTCTAGATAGACCTAGGGAATAAAAAGATCTTGCCTTGATTTGACACAATGCTTCTATTGATGAAACCCTGGATTACATTTGTTGTTGTTGCAGTTGCATCAGACTGTTGGCCCATATTCAAATTGTAATCCACCAAAGCATTTATATTTTTCTGCAAGGACTGTTGTCCAGTATGGTTTCCCTCCCATTCAACATTTCTTTATTTTTTTTTCCTACTCAGTAGTAGGGTTCACATTTGTTCCTGTTGCAGTTCATCTTGTTGGTTTCTGCCCATTGTTTCTGTTGCGTCCTCACGCTCGAAATCTACCTAGCAACTAGGGGGAGTTTTTCCATTGGCTGGAATCTGACAGCTCAGCCGGCGGGAAAGTTACAGCCCCGCCATTGGCTGCTCGTTTTGACAGCCGCTATATAAATAGCGGCTTGACAGAAAGTTGCCTGTTGCCGGTTCCTGCTCTGCTCTGTTAGCAGCTGATACCCAAATAAAGGGGTTTTGTTTCCAAAGCCGTCTCGCCTCAGTTTCTGACCCTTCATTCTCCCAAGCTAGAACAGTTTCAGTTCATCAAGTTTCGCTTGAATTTTAATGCTGCCCTCTAGCATAGTTGCTATCCATCCACCTTTATGTCATCCATTTGATAGCTGTACTTTCTAACCTGTTATCTAAATCATAATATTATCATGAAAGGAATTTAAGACTCAAATGGGATCAAAGGGGCAGTTTCTGGAAAAGCTGTCTGTTCCCCTCAAGGCCTGAGGAAAAATTGGGTCTTTCATTGTTCCTACCTTGATGGCTTGAGATCTATCAGGGTCAGTCTGACTCTCCTGTTCTTTACAAGGGTCTCAGTGTGGAAATTACATTGCTATGGGCTGCCAGGGTTCTGGTAGACATTTGCTATGATGATTACATATCTTATTTTACTTCTTTGTAAAAGTATAACCAAACTGTTAATAACAGAGACCACAACAGAGATCCAGCAGATGGTGTAGAGATGATGACACTAAATAAGAAGTTTCAGTTTTTTCCTTTGCGTTTTGGAAGGGAAAAGAATGTTTTCTTTATTGTGCCAATATTGTGCATTAAATATGATAGGCCTGTAAGGCAAACCAGGGTAAGACATCTATTTGTGTGAATGAGGGAGGGGCTTGTCTAAGATGTTGTTGGCTTCTTGGAAAGGGATCAAGCTCCACCTGTCTGATTGTTGCCTTGATAGCAGCACTTTCTCCTCTTCTTCAAAGCCATTATCTGTTCATGATTTTTCATAACCAAGTGGCAGGAAACCATGACATATAGTAGCTGGCTTCCAAACTTCAGAAGAAGGGAATTTCTGAATGTGGGTCTGCCTTTGTGGTTGTTGATTCTTTCCTAGGGCTACAACTCGCCTTCCCTGATGTGTGTGTATGTGTGAGAGAGAAAGAGGGACAGAGACAGAGTGACAGAGAGGTTTTTTTAAAAAAAAATCTGTTAAATATTGGAGTGAAAGCAGGATCAGAGGTTTCTACAATATTCTTAAGGGTTTCTTTCAAGCTCTTGAGAAAGGGATGGGCTTTGGAAATGATATACAGGATTGTTTTTTTCCCCTCCTAAAAATACTATTTCCGTGCCCTGTTTGAGGATAAAGAATCTCAGGTTGTGGGGAAAAGACATTCATTACAATTCTTTGAATAAGCATTGATTTTACATAAAAGGCATGTGGAAACATTTTCCACAGATATTCAGTATATCATAGCTCTCCATGAGTTTGCTTTCAAAGCGGGGAAAACTTTACATACCACAAAATTTCATTACAGTAATAATTGCTAAATCTAAACTACTTCTTTCCATCTCTACAAATTTTTTAATATCTGTTTACAGAATAACAGAGTTGGAAGGGACCTTGAAGTCCAATCTCTTCTTAAAGAGAGTACGTTACAGAATGGGCTGTTCCTATTGGAATGATGCAAATGCATTTAGATATTTAAATTACAGCAATCGCTATTATTGGTCACCATTTATATACTTCAATATTCTTCTTCCATTCAAATATCATGCTCTTATTAAGTGTATATACTGTATGTATGCATGTATGTATGTATGTATGTACAGTATGTATGTATGTATCTGTGTGCGTGTATAAATATATCTGTGTATGTATGTTTATAATTTATATTATATTTTATATTCTAATTATAACACAATATATATTGTATTGCGCAATATATGGACACACACACGTATACACTATCTATCTATCTATCTATCTATCTATCTATCTATCTATCTATCTATCTATCTATCTATCTAT
>QLTV01000806.1:1007224-1023822 GCA_003457575.1 Thermophis baileyi
CTAATGAATTGTTACCTATGCAGAATATTAATGCAATATATAATTCATATTCTTTACTGTAACAGAGCAGAGGCTTGAACTGCATTTCCGCCTGTTTGCTTGCTTGTTTGCTTGCTTGCCTTGACTTTCTCCTTACAAAAGTCCTGGGGATTCAGGTGCAAGTCGGATTGTTAACTCTGGTGACCCGGCTTTGTATTGGGCAGTTATTTCCAACTTAACATCCTACTATTTGTCTTTTGTGACACTGTTCCCCCCCCCCAATATTAAGCTCAACAAGACACAGATAAATAAGATTGAAGAGCCTCATGGACTTATTTATTTATTTATTTATTTTATAAAATGTATATGCCGCCCAACTCCCGAAGGACTTGAACAAACGTGTTGAGCACTAATTCTTTATTGTAATTTTGGAAAGATTGATAATTCAGTTATTAATGAGCAGATCTGAGGCTGATAACAAAATGCATACTCTCCTACTTCAAATTCCAGTAAGGCCTTTTCCATGCTTTTCCTATGTAGCAAAGTCTTCACTTCCTTTTTCTCACAATGACTTCTTGATAACTGCATATTTACATTCTCTGCATTCCTGCTTTGGAAATCACTTGCCACTAATATCATGATTACTAGTTTTTTGTGGTTTTCACTCTCCTGATAAAGTCTGTGGCCTTTGCTTCTCTCTGGGTTTTTCAAAGTCCATTTTATCTGCACCTCCATGTATTTTTGTTTAGATTTATAGTTCAAGCCACAAACCTGATGGTTAAGCTATATGGGCCTGCTATTTATCTAATTCTATGTTAAAGGCTGCCTCTTGACCATAAAGATATGAGCCTTTATATATCATGGTTGCATTTGAGAGCCAATTTTGACTTATCATTCTTTGGCGTCTCTTTCAATTCCTGATAGTCTGACAAATTAAATTTTTTAGTTCTACATGGAATTTACCATATATCCATTTGATGATATATATGATAAATTATATTATCTACCAATTTTCAGCTTCTATTTGATTAGTGATGTTTGTTATCGATCCTTTCTACTTACTTGCACCTTTTGAATATATCTGGGGTTTTGTGTTTTCTTGCAGAATGCTATCTATTACCAGCATTGTAGAAAGTAGAACCTTCCTCTATATTTTTTGGCCAACTGCTTCTGTACTAAGATGATTAAAGGCCTGGAGACTAAAACATATGAAGAATGGTTGCAGAATTGGGTATGACTAGTCTAGAGAAAAGAAGGCCTAGGGGGTGACATGATAGCAGTATTCCAATATTTGAGGGGCTGCCAGAAAGAAACAAGGGTCAACTTATTTTCCAAAGCACTAGAAGGTAAGACAAGAAACAATAGATGGAAACTAATCAAGGGGAGAAGCAACTTTGAATTAAGGAAAAACTTCCTAACAGCGAGAACAATTAACCAGTGGAACAGCTCGCCTCCAGAAGTTGTGGGTGCTTCATCACTGGAGGCTTTTAAGAAGAGATTGGATAGCCATTTGTCCAGAATGGGGTCTCCTGCTTGAACAGGGGGTTGGACTAGAAGACCTCTAAGGTCCCTTCCAACTGTGTTATTCTATCATTCTGGGCTAAAGAAGCTGTTAGGAGAGCAGGATATGATCCTTTCTCTGTTCTCCAGGAGAGCTTGTGGTAAGCCTGAAATGTGCAGTGGCAGGGGCGGAGAATGCTGGAGCTGCCCAAACTCACATGGAGTAGACCAGAGGTGGGTTCCTACCGGTTCTAATTGGTTCTTTAGAACCGTTAGTAACTCGGCGATGACGTCACGGAGCCAGTTCCGTCGGTTTCTCCGTGGGCGCTGCCATCTTGGATTTTGCTTCTGTGCATGCGCAGAAGCTAATTTTTGCTTCTGCGCATGCGCAGAAGCTATTTCTTGATTTCTGCGCACGCGCGCACGGCACAACCCTGAGTGAACCGGCGCAACCCTGAGCGAACCGGCAGCGAACCGGCAGCAAAAGGATCCAGAATCCACCCCTGGAGTAGACATGTGAAAACTGGTATGTACAATGTAGAGACAGTATAACACTACAGAGCTTAACTTGTCTGGTATAGGGTCTCCTGCTTGAGCAAAGGGTTGGACTCCGGGGTTCCTTCCAACTCTATTCTGAAGAAAGAGGAATACTGAATCAGCAGCTTCATAAATATATTACCGGAACCCCTTTCAGTCAGATTTCAGGCCTGGGCACAGTACTGGTATGGCACTGATTGAACTTGGTCATAAGTTAAGGAATGTGCATCCATGTTGGCCGTCTTTGATTTCTTGGTAGTCTTTGATACTACCTATCATCTTTGATGCAGGAACTTGATAATAGAAGGCACGGTGTTATGTTGGGTTCTCTGCTTTATTCTAGGGTCAGTTTCAGATAGTGTTGATGGAAGGAGAGGTCTAGTCTTTGGTCTTGGTTGGGTACCCCAGGGCTTGGTTCTCTCCCTGTTCCTGTTTAAAGTCCACTAGGTGAGGTTATCCATTGACACAGCTTATTTATGATACCTCATCAGAGGTGGGTTTCAGCAGGTTCTGACCAGTTCTGGAGAACCGGTAGCGGAAATTTTAAGTAGTTCGGAGAACCAGTAGTGGAAATTTTGAGTAGTTCGGAGAACCTGTAAATACCACCTCTGACTTCCCCTGCCCCCATCTATTCTCTGCCTCCCGAGTCCCAGCTGATCGGGAGGAAATGAGGATTTTGCAGTATCCTCCCCCTGGAGTGGGGTGGGAATGGAGATTTTACAGTATCCTTCCCCTGTCACGCCCACCAAGCCACGCCCTCCAAGCCACGTCACGCCCAGCAAGCCACGCCAACAGAACCAGTAGTAAAAAAAATTGAATCCCACCACTGCTCATGGTGTATTTCAACCAATGGTTGGCCAAGTAATGCCACTGAGATTCTGTCTCGGTGGTGAGAGGCAGTAGAGATCTGGGTAAGGGGGAACAATTACAAACAGGCCTAGCAAGACTGAATGGATTTTGTGATGATTTGAACTCAGTGCATTTCCATCTTTGGAAATCTAGATTCAGTGAGCAGTTTAGAAGTCGTCCTGAATTCCTAGGTCCTGCTTGAAGAGCAGGTGGAAACTATGGATCAGATGGCCCATCTTATGCACCAATTATGCACAATTCCGCGTTGAGAGGCCTTATTCCTGAAATGCATCTATATAGGGCTGCACTCGAAGATCACAAAAAAGCTACAGCAGTGCAAGTAGTTTAATTTTAGGAGCACCTTGATATGCCTATGTAGCTGCACAGGCAGTTCAAGGTGTTGATTTGAGAGGGTGGACATACTCCAGGTCCTATCATTAAGCAGCATCTGGCATGACCTAAGTCCTAGGAGATGACAAAGTGTTCTCTACCATTACAGTGTCCTATGGTACAAGAATCCTCTGGAAATTTCAATGGCCCCAACTCTGCTTACTCCAGAGATGTGTCATTTTCTAGGCATTGGTTTTTAGGAGATTCTACAGCTGACTGGATAATTGCTTCTAGTTGTTTTGGGTTGTTTTAAATTGCATTCACACAGTATCATTTATTATATTTAATATTTTTATTGCCATCTGTTGTTTTTAACTTCTGTTTACCTTTTACTGCCCTGAGTCATACATCACTTGAGCAGCTAAATACAATTATCTAATAAATACATAAAATGTAAGGGTCGCGTTTTCTGTACGTTGTTCTTATAAAAATGTTCTTTAAATCCTATGTGGAATCTTAGATTCACAGTTCATTGTCACTGCACAGAAATAAAGATGGACAGATTGGTTTTGTTTTACTTGTGTTCAGATTTTGTAAAATTTGATCTTCTATGTTTGAGTGTATATATTTTCCTTATGACAAACATAATACATGCTGTATTATTTCCAACTTTCATATTAATTACTGTAAAATATGACAGAAAGGGAAAAATACAAAATTATACCATAAACAGAATCCTGGCTTGAAAGAAAAGAGAAAACTCTAGTTCAAATATTTGACAAATATGACAAATCAACAATCTAAAATTATGTATCAGTTATAGTGTCTAACTCAGGGGTGAAATGCTCCCAGTTCGGCCTGGTCCGGGTGTACTGGTAGCGCCCCCTGCCAGTGGTTCGGAGAACCGGTAGCGACGGCAGCGCGAGGCTCCGCCCACCATCTGGATGCCACCATTTTGGTTTTTTCCCCTCTGCGCATGCGCAAAGCGTTCTGCGCGTGTGCAGAGGGAGAAAAAGCGGAGCGCGGGAAAAAAAGCACGCGCGGAGCGAGCGCTTCCGAACCGGTAGGGAAGGTAAGTAGTTTTCACTGCTGGTCAAACTTCTAATGTTGTGTAATAATGTATTGGGGGAAGAATTGCCATATTAATAAATCCACAAATCTTCATGTCTCTTTAAAATAATAGGGATTTAGCCAAGAAGACCATGTGTCTTTCCCCTACAAGAATATTTGGGTGATATTTCCCTACAAGAAATCATTATAGGGTGATCATGTTACTATTTTCAGCCCCAAATGTTGCACTTTTCTGTTCTCATTCGTACTACAGGTAGTCCTTGACTTACGACCACAATTAAGCCCAACATTTCTGTTGTTAAGTGAGACATTTGTTAAGTGAGTTTTGCCCCGTTTTACGACCTTTCTTGCCACAGTTGTTAAGTGAATCTGGCTTCCCCATTGACGCAAAAGGTGATCACATGACCCTGGGATATTGCAACTGTCATGAATATGAGTCAGTTGCCAAGCATCTGAATTTTGATCACGTGACTGTAGGGATGCTGCAACGGTTGTAAGTGTGAAAAATAGTCATAACTCACTTTTTTCAGTGCTGTTGTAAGTTTGAACGGTCACTAAGCGAACTGTTGTAAGTCGAGGACTACCTGAACTGCAATGTAAGCAAAACTGTTTTCCTCTATTTTGTAGAATTAAGGAATGAAATCGATAAAGTTTTATGCAGTAACACTTTTTACTTGACTCGTTTAACTAATTGTCAATGCTATTTGTAAAATGTATATGCTTTTTTGAAATGTCAGATAAATCCTTTGGCACTATCCCATGTCCATACCATAATGTCTAAGTCCTTGTTAAAATGTGTTAAGGAATTGTGCAGAGTAACCTCTGCTTCTGAAGGCTTGCACAGTGAACCGTAATGTTGCAGTAGATATGAGTAATGATTCAGTCAATACACAGATACGTTAAAGTGTATAAAAGTAGTTTACTTAAAGAAATAGCACAGTCCAAATAACAGTCCGAATCATACACGTTCAGTCAGTCAGTATTCAGAAGTACAGCAGTCTTCTTACCAGTCTTTCTTTGTCTTAATCATCAAACAAAGATTCTCTCCTATCACAGATAGTTAGCTACACACAGAGCTTAATTGCAGACACGAAGTCACTCAGCAATGAATCAGCAAAAGCGAGAGAGAGAGAGAGAGAGAGAGAGAACTAACCATGTTCTCTAGCTCCCTCTTATGGCCGTTACTGCCAGTCAGAATGCAACAATGCATTTAAAGCCATATTACATATATACCTATAAACAGTGATTTGTGGCTTGTTTATATTAACCAACCCCACCGTTTGGACAGAGTCCTAACAAAATGGAAGAGTTATTTCATCTCCTTTTCCATCTTCTTAAGAAAAACTTTACCTGTCATCAAAGGACCACTTAAAAAGGTATTTAATTTTTTGTCAAATAACTTCTAAATTTCACGGGATAGTACGAGATCCGTACCACCCCCACCTTACTGGCCTTCCGTAAAGCCTTAAGACCTGGCTTTTCCGGCAGGCCTGGGGCCAATAGTTGTTCTGATTGGCCCATGTACGGTTGTGTGAATGTTTTATTTTAATATAGATATGGTTTTTTTTAATTGTTTTTATGTGTTTTATTTTTATTTTTTTTACATGATGTAAGCCGCCCAGAGTCCTTCGGGAGTTGGGCGGCATATAAATTTTATAAATTAAATTAAATTAAATTATTCTGAAATAGTAGTAACATCAAATATCAATAATTAATGTAAATAAAAACTGTATTTATGAAGAAATGCGTAAGATATGGTAGATATTTGTTTAAAATTAAAACAATTCTCTCATTTATCTGCACTGGCTAATCTTCAAAGATATTTCAAAAGTGAAATGCCGATATTTCTATTTAAGATGTTTATAAGAAGAATGAGGAAAGAATCTGCACTCAAAAGTCACAAGTCTTACAGGAATTGTCTCCACAGTTGTTAGCCATACAGGTAATCCTCGACTTGTGACCACAGTTGAGCCCAAAAATTCTGTTGTTAAGTGAGACATTTAAGTGATTTTTGCCCCATTTTACGACATTTCTTGCCACAGTGGCTAAGTGAATCACTGCAGTTGATAAGTTAGCAACCCGGTTGTTAAGTGAATTTGGTCTCCCCATTGACTTCGCTTATCAGAAGGTCGCAAAAGACCTTGGGACACAGCAATGGTCATAAATATGAAGCAGTTGTCAAGCATCTGAATTTTAATCACGTGATCAGGGGCATGCTGCAAAGGTCATAAGTGTGAAAAATGATCATAAGCCACATTTTTCAGTGCCATTGTAACTTTGAACAGTCACTAAACGAACTGTTGTAAGTCAAGGACTATCTGTATTAGCAAAATATTGCCTGAATAATATTACTATCTGCAAAAGACAAAACAACTGTCACCACTATGTCCTGCTTTGAATTGTCCAGAGTTATCTGGCTAATTTTCACCTTCAATAGAAGGCTAACCTAGCTGGACTTTGGTCTGACTCATCAACATCCACTTATACTCACACATGTAATTATTTACAAGTCAAATATTAAGTTTTTAAATGAAAAAAAAAACTATTCAAAGTTGGAATATATTTATTCACATTTCTGCATAATATCCCCTATCCAAATGAAACCAAAAGATTCTGCTGAATCAGAGCCAAGACATATATAAGGTGCCATTCCATTTTCCAGAACGGAAAGTAAACCCCTATGGAAAATTTACCAGCTGGATATGCAGTATCTTCTTTTCTTGTTGGCTAACTGCCAACAAAAATCTTGTGTTCCAGGAAATTTGTATAATTTTCCCTTGAAACTGTCTAAATTGGTAATCCTTGTTGCATCCTACAGAAGATAATTCTACAGTTTAATTGCCGTATGCTGTATGCCTGGTATTTTAAGGAAGGACCATTTCAGAATATGAATAATTGGAATTATTTACTGTTTGATTGATTATGTGTCATCAAATCAACGATGGCACCTAACTTTATAACCTTTTGGCAAACACACAGATAGATTTTCTCCAGGAAGATTTGTTACCAATCTGATCACTCACGACTTCCTAAGATGCCCATAGTTCTAACCGAATCCATTCTTCTTGCCACTGGTTTTTTTTTTCTTCCCTTTCCTTCCACCTCTCCCAACATTACAGACTAGTCCAGAAAGGCAGAACTTCACAAAGCATATTCAATAATCTAAGTGTGCTCAATTGTATTGAGTGAAAATTCTGGACTTATTTGTTTGATGATCCATTTATTTGTTTTCCTGGTTATCCACTAAAGTTTAAAAATGTCAATACTCTCTCTATAGCTTCTTCAAAGTCCAATTTCACTTCAATGGAATGTCACAGGAAAAACCATTGCTGAATGATTCTAATGTTTATAGATATAGACACATTCCAAAATCTGAAACTGTTTTCAAAGGTCTTAACTGTCAAGACCTTGACAGTCATAAAGGAACAGCAATCAAGAAAACATACTGCAGACTAGCACAGAATTGGGTAAATTAAGTGCTAGTCTGCAGTATGTTTTTTTGATTGGTGTTCCTTTACAATTGATAGTTGATCCTAAAAGGCAGAAGTTATCCACCATTTTGGTGTCTTCATTATCAGTTCTGAGGCTGGTTGTTTTATATATTGTCATTAGTTTGGTATTTTGGTATTCTTTATATTTAATTTTAGTCTCATTTTTTTTTCACTGTTGTCCTTCCCTTTCCTTCCTAGAACTTGGAGACTGTTTGCATATTGGGCTATCAGAGTAGTGTGTCCTGAGCATAGTACAAGTTATTGATGTTTCTTTCTCCAGTTTTATAACCACATTCATCTACTTCCAATTCAGTTTCCCTCAGTATATATATTGTGCACAGATGAATAAATAAAAAGGAAGTATATAGCCTTATCTCACCCTTTGCCAACCTGGGGGCCAGTCTGTTTCACTATATTCTATCTGTTCTCTGGCTTCCTCACTTATATAAAAGTTTCACGTGAAAACAATAGACATTCTGGGATTTTTCTAGGCATATACAGCTTGACATGATAAACACAATTAAAGGCTTTTTTTGTAATCAATGAAGCATATAGTAACTTATTTGGCTTTCTCAATTATCCAGATTCCATCACAATAACATCATATGTTCCTTGACCTTTTCCAAATCCAGCTTGAACATATGGCATCTCCCTCTCTATATACAGTAGAACTCTAATCTGCATTAGATGCTCCTGAGTATTATTTTCCTAGCATGTGAAATTAAGAATAATATACAATAGTTTGCACACTCTGTTAAGTCTCTCTTTTTCTGATATTGGTATATAGATTTATCTTTTCCAATCTGTTGGCCTCCATATCATGCTCTAGATTTGCTGGCGTAGCTTGGTTAGACTCTTTACTAATTCTCCTTCTGCCTCTTCCTATAGTTCTCTAGCTATTTCAGCAATTCCTGTAGCCTTCCAAGTTGGTAATTATTGAATGTTTTGAATTAGAAGTTCTTGTATTGTAAGTAGGGAATGTCTTCTTAAGTACAGTATCTTGGATGTTGATATCCCTACTCTGTAGAATTTCAGTGTACTCCTTCCATCTTTGACTTTCTTTGAATTAGTTGCTATGAATATTTTTATACCATTATTTTATTTATGATGATCAATCTTGCTTGTCTTCTCTCCACAGCAAATAGCCAGAATATTGTGACTTTTCCTGACAGAAAACTGTCCCCAGTAACTTTGGTTTCCCTCTAATTGCAGTTGGAAACTTTTATTTAGGACAGGGGTGTCAAACTCACGGCCCACAGGCCGGATGCGTCACATGCTGGCCACGCCCACTCCGTTTTAGCAAAGGGGGAAAAAGTCACGATACATCACGTGACAACAATGTGACAACATGAGTTTGACACCCCTGATTTAGGAAGTTTACAGAACTGGGTTAAGTTATAAACTGATAACTAAGTTTTATTCTGAATAATGGACTGGGAAAATATTTGCAAATATCTTGTATTACTTTAGAACCTCAGAACATTATTACAATCAGGTCAATGTGCAGCAATTTATTATACCAGTATAATATGAATATGAATTTTGATTTAAAAATAATTACAAAACTTCTAAGCTAAGAACTCTATCTTTATTTAGCAAATCAAGCAAAAGCTTAAATATTAGCACTACATTAAGAGAAACTCAAAACTTCAGATGCATTACAAGCTCATATGTTGAATTGTAATCAAACTGAATTGAATTCTCAACTTTCCAAACTATGTTACATTGTGTGATATATTTGTTTTTCAAGCAGGTTATTTTTTACATTTATACATATTCCCACAAGTTAATTTGCATTCTTTTATAGAAGAAATTACATGTGATTTCCAATGAAAAGATAAAATGTCTTGATAGCCGTTACAATATACAGCCAACTCAGTATACAGTACTGAAAATATAAAGTTTGGTTTTAGCAAATAAAAATGGCTGGTTGGAAGGGAAATACAGTCTTTAGAATTTATTTCTTTTGGTAATAAACGGTCTTCATGAAAAAACATGAAAAAATATAACTGATTACTGCATTTCTAATAATTTTTAGAAAATGTAGTATTTATTTTAGCAATCAATATTGGAATATTATACCATCAATAAAATATTTTAAACCAGTTTTTTCCTAAGTGTAATATTCATAGTAAATTTATCTTCTACTGATATCCTCCTTTGTTGCATTTCAGTCCTTGTATCTAAATTCTATATCCAATTAATCATACAATATTTAACTTGCTTGATTCCTGAATCACATGTCTCCAGCAACTAGTAAACAAAATTTAAACAAACGTTTTGAATTATGGGGTTCAGGTTTTTCAAAGTCGAGTCTCTGAATGTTCCATCTTGTTTTTGTAATTTGTTTGCTTCTTTGGAAATACTGATTACAGTGATTCTGACCATTCAGGAAAAAAATCTTGAAAAAGTTCATGTTTAATTTGTTAATAATTAAGTCTCGGCATCTATTCAAAGAACCATACAATTTATCATATAGTTTACTCTGCATTTTATTTCTGTTCTCATTGGCATGGTCTGGCAAAGATGAAAGTGATTTCTACTGAATGATATATTTGATCCTTGAAACCTAGTACTACTGCTCCAGGTGGTGACAGCTCTCCGGGGCTTCAATCGTGGATCTTTTCTGCTTATACTTTTACCTAAAAGTGAGAATTAAACCTGTGATCTTCGGTTTCCAAGGGTTCTGCTTTTGAGCCCCATCTATTCTCTCTGTTCATCATGCGACTTTGATCAGCTGCCACATGATTTTTTTCTTCCTTCTCTTGTGGTATGTCTGAAGCTGCAGCTTGAAAGCAACACTAAATCAAACTTTATCATCCGAGCAACCTACTGTTTTTGAAAACACTGCACATTGTACAGGTTTCTGCATTACCTCATCTTCCCTGTATAGTTTTATTTTCTGTAGATGCCTCCTCAGATGAATAATCACCGATATGTTTTAAGGACCAAAAGTTGGAAACTTTGAGTCTGTACACACTTCCGTATAAGAAGTGTGCCGAATTAAGCCACTTAAAATTAAAATATATTGTTATATACTATAGGAATGTGATTACAGTTTGACAGTGAAAATGTATCCCTATATAGTATTTATAGAAAATATGAATTGATCTTATACAGTCAGTTTACTTTTTTCAGTAGCTATAGTTTTGCAACTTAGGTGGCAAGCTTTCGTATTGTACACATATAAAATTAATCACCTTATCTGGAGATTGGCGAAACTTTTCTTCTTAGGAGTATTCTCAATGCATAAGTCTGATTTCATACAATTCTTGTCTTAATACCTTAAATATTTCTATTGCTGTAGTGATTCCTATACTGTTTGTTACTTTTTATTGTTATGTGTAGTGAGTCACATAAAAACTATATAAAATGGGAAACATGTTTTAAAGAAATAATAAAATAAGTAAATTGATGATCCATGAGGCAAAATTAAAATTCATTAGGCTGTGCTAGACTCATCTACTAAAATAGCTAATATATAGTGAGTTATCCTTTCTAAAACCTCACCAGCTGGTGTATCGTATAAATTTCTATTTCCCTTAATTAAAATAACGACTGCATTTCATACTATCGGTTTATTACATTATCAAAATAATCTGACAGGTCCATTCTGAATACCAACATTTCATACTTAGGCCACTGAGCCGAGGTGGCGCAGTGGTTAGAGTGCAGCACTGCAGGCTACTTCAGCTGACTGCTAGCTGCAGTTCGGCGGTTCAAATCTCACCGGCTCAAGGTTGACTCAGCCTTCCATCCTTCCGAGGTGGGTAAAATGAGGACCCAGATTGTTGGGGGGCAATATGCTGACTCTGTGAACCGCTTAGAGAGGGCTGTAAAGCACTATGAAGCGGTATATAAGTCTAACTACTATTGCTATTGCTATTAAGTCTGCAAGATTTAAAAAAAACATCATTCAAACATTGTTATTAATATAAGCACAACAGGAAAGTTCCTTAATTATCAGTGTATAAATTATCACATTAGATACCTTTCTCCTCTTGTTACCTATATTTTATGCAAAAATAATTTTTATATTATGGTAGCATAAATAATAAGTAAATTATTATAATATTATAATTCACTATATTAATAATAATATAATAAGAAACACCAAACCAGCCTACAAAATAGACCAAATGAAGAACAGAAAAGAGACATGGAAAAAAAAGTACTACATGGCCAGTGCATTAAAACAAATAGCAAGCAAAGAAGATAATAGCAGGACCTGGCAATGTCTAAGAGCAGTAAAGTTGAAGAGACAGAGGGGCTAATCCTGATTGTACAAGACCAAGCCTTAACAACAAATGCATAGAAAGCAAGAATTGAGAAGACAGAGTGCTCTGGGACTTTAAAATTCAAACAGACAGGCATCTGCCACATAACACCCCAGTGTGAACAACTGTTGATAAGAAAAACAAAAGTCTGGCTAGTGGACATGGCAGTACCCCAAGACAGCAGAATAAAAGAGAAAGAACTGGAGAAGATAACAGAATACAAAGACCTGCAAATAGAAATAGAACGACTGTGGCAAAAGAAAGCAAAGTAGCACCAATAGTAATAAGTGCCTTGGGTGCAATCCCAAAACAACTGGAGCAGCACCTGAACACCATCGGCATTGACAAATTCAGCATCAGTCAATTGCAAAAGGCAGCTTTATTCAGAACAGCTTACATCCTTTATATTATATAATAATACTCTAATACTAATACTCTAATTACAGATAATACCTCTAACACCATCAGACATCAACATCTGCCTATCCCATGTCTTTAGGAAGGACTCGGAGGTGGATAAAAATGCCAAATCCAGTCTGAACATCATGTTGAACATGATTGTACAACAAACCATAATAATAAATAATAATTATAAGGTAGATTTTTTTTTATAAAGCTGTAATACAATTTGTAAGAATGTCCCTAATGTTTCAGTAAACAGAAAGGCAGGATCAAGAGTACTTTATTAAAGGGAAAGCCCTGATCAGAAGGTACCTAATAATTAATTTTAGAAAAATTCACCATTTCTAAAACCTCATTAATTTTAGCTTTTACTACGGATGGAAACATAGGAATCTAATGTTCTTCAGTTAGGGTAGAATTGTGACAGTTGTCCCAGCACTAGTGAAATTCAGGATGAGATGGGATGGGATGGGATGGGATGGGATGGGATGGGATGGGATGGGATGGGATGGGATGGGATGGGATGGGATGGGATAGGATAGGATAGGATAGGATAGGATAGGATAGGATAGGATAGGATAGGATAGGATAGGATAGGATAGGATAGGACAGGACAGGACAGGACAGGAGAGGAGAGGAGAGGACTGGGGGTAATGGATATTCTTTGTAGAAAATAAGATAAAACAATCTTTATTGTCACTTTTATCTGTGAACACACTGGCACACATTAAAAAATGAAATTCTGATGCCTGCTCTCAATAGAATGAGTGTGTGTGTGTGTGTGTGTGTGTGTGTGTGTGAATGTGTATTTTGTGTGTATGTGTGTGTACAATACACATTCATGCACACACATATGCAATGCACACACACACATACTAATCACAGACCATTTAGAATACATAGCGGAAAACACAGTCTTGAGAGTTAACAAAGTTGATACTATATGTTCCAAAGCTATTAGAGAATCTAGTTGTTCTGCTTCAGATACTGCAAAGCCTCCTCCCAGGAGGTAACAAAGAAAACTGGTCATGGAGAGGTTATATAGCGTCTCTGACAATCCTGCGGACCTTGGTCAAGCAGCGCTTATAATTGCTTTGTGATGACATACAGTAGTTGAATCTGTAGCCCAGACATAAGAAAATCTGTGTCCGTTCTGTAAGGATTCATGTATGATCACGTAAAGATGTTTTGCACTGCAGTGTAAATGGCTGCTTTGTTGACTGACAGTCACTTTCAATTTTCAGGTGGGAACTGGCCCTACCATCCCCTCATTCTTTTTCATTAGAGATGCCAAGGATTTAGCCATGAAACCCTCTAAAGGGGTGTCAAACTCGATGTCATTGAGGGCCACATCAGGGTTGTGTTTGACCTGGGGGGCATGGCCAGGGGGCGTGGCCAGCTCGACATCACTCATGTGATCAAATGCCACTTTTGCTAGTAGTTTGTTTTGCTAGCACTCTGCCAGCGAAAACGGAGCTTGTGAGGGTTGCGTGCAGCCCTCCCGGGCTCCAGTTTCGCTGGCAGAGGGCTACAGGAGACTGTTGCAGCTGAAAATGGAGTCCGGGAGGGCCACACATGGCCCTCATGAGCTCTGTTTTCGCTGGCAGAGGTACCACGGGCTGGTCCTTCGCTGTTTCCAGGGTGGCCCCACAGGCCAGATCTAAGCATCCCGTGAGCTGGATCTGGCCCATGGGCCTTGTGTTTGTCACCCCTGCTCTAAAAGAAAATATGTGCTGCATCTATAAACCACCTCAGAAAAACTATCGTGGACAAGAAATATGGCAAAATGTGCTTATCTCAGCTGCCTAGTGGAGGGTGTAATTATAGTTAACTTTGCTACTAATGCTGTTTCTTCCCTGCAGATAGGCAGACCAAGACTTGGCCGTAAAATAAGGAAATTCCGTTTCCATGAATACTTTGTATTACAATACACATTATATTTTTCAGAAATCTGGGCTCTAACCCAAAAATGCCATTGTTGGAGGCATACCATTATACTTTGAATGAAATAGAGGTAGTCCTTGACTTAGGACCGCTAGAACCTGCAGCGACCCAGGCCTGCCACGCCCCCGAACTGGCTCTCTCAGCGACGCCATCTTGTTTTTTGCTTCTGCGCAAGCGCAGAAGCTGTGTTTTGCTTCTGCGCATGCGCAGAAGCTGGTTTTTTAGCACTGCGCATGCACACGCGGCACGGCAAGAAGCGAACTGGCAGCGAAGAAATTCAGAACCCACCCATGGGTGTACCTATATGACATAAAATTGAAAATATGAAATGCAAGATTAAAATATGTACAAGTTAAACAGATCTTGCCCAGAATCGGCAACATTAATTGCATTCTCTCGCACAACCATGAGGTCCTCAAATTTACACTGATCAGGACACAAAGGACAGGAATACCTGTGTGTTGTTGTCTGCATGTCACCACAACTGCAAAGGGCAGAAGCCACCGGATAGCCCCATTTGTTTAGAGTGTCTCTGGATCTTGTTGTACCGGTGTGCAGTGTATTCAATGATTTCCTCTTTTTTTTTTTACAGTTTTTATTGGTTTATAATATAAAATACAAAAATACAAAAGAAAATAGTAGGAAAAATAAGGGAAGGGAAGGGGAAAGGAGGAGTGTAGAAAAGAATGGAAAAAAGAAAAAAAGGCGTTGAATTCCAACTGTACCTCTGGTGCAGTAAAATAAAACAGTAACATCAAACCTCAACTTTTTCATTTTACATAATACTATAAACTAGCCATTTCTATAACAACAAATCTATCTGATCAGTGAAACCCAAAATCAAAGTTTCATTTTTTTTCCACCTCAAGCACAAAGTCCAGAAGCGGTTTCCAAGTAGAAACAAAAGTACATGTTTTTTTCTTTGATCAAAACAGTCAATTTAGCCATCTCTGCTAATTGTATTCAATGATTTCCATACTTCCCAGCTTTCATCAAATCCAGATCCCAGCTCCTCCCTCGGTTCCATCCAGTGCTGGTTCTTAGTAGCTTTCCATAGGTCCACTCTGTTTTCAAATTCTCCGAAGTCTTCCATCAACCTAAGGAAGCTTTTCCTGGATTTTAATCTCTGATGGATTGGTTGTAGGCCATAAAGAGGGTCTTGTCTAGATATTGATGATTTGAGCCTCTCTCTGTATGCTGCTGCTTCTCTGCGAACAGCAGGAAAGGCATTGCTGGCTAGATAGTAAAGTGAATCACAAGGTCGTTAAGCGAATCTGGCTTCCCCCATTGAATTTGCTTATCAGTAGCCTGTTGGGAAGGTTGGAAATGGAGATCATGTGATTCTGGGATGCTGCAATTGTCATAAGTACATTCATTTGTCAAGTGCTCATATTTTGATCATGTGACTGTGGGGAAGCTGCGATAGTTCTAAATGAGAGGACTGGTTGTAAGCCGCTTTTTCAGTGCTGTTGTAACTTTGAACAGTTGCTAAATAAATGACTGTAAGTCGAGGACTATCTCTAAACAGGAACCCACAATCTTTTGGGCACCAGGGACCAGTTCCGCAGAGGGAGGTTTTTCTGCGGATTGGAGGGGGCATGGTTTCACATGCTGCCTATATCCCATAGATGGGGCTTCGCTTGTTTGCGCGAACCAGTTTCTGGCATGCCGCAGCCCAGTGCCGGTCCATGGACCGGGGGTTTGGGACCCCTGCTGTAAAGCATGGAGATTATCAGCCAGGCCCACTCATTGTTTAAGGGACATACAAAATGTTTTCAAGCAGCCATTGTAGTTTCCTTACAATAGCAACAAGACTTCAGCATTCAAGAAAAGAGATCTCAAATGATAGCTATCATCTGCCTTTCCAGTCCTGTCTGCTACCTCCTGGATTAACTGTTAAGTAGTTTATTCCTTCCAGTTAAGTAGCAGGAATAAATCTAGATTACCCACAGATTAACAATTTCTGTCTTTACCTGCCCCACCTTTTATAGAAATCGTTCTCTTCTGAGAATCTTAACATGATGAAATACATTTTGTTAAGGAATTGTGCAGAGTAACGTCTGGGCCCTGAAGGTTTGCACAGTTCACCGTAATGTTGCAGTAGATATAAGTAATGATTCAGTCAATACACAGATACGTTAAAGTGTATAAAAGTAGTTTACTTAAAGAGATAGCACAGTCCAAATAACAGTCCGAATCATAACCAAATAACAGAATT
>QLTV01000806.1:1032008-1050831 GCA_003457575.1 Thermophis baileyi
AAAAAAAAAAATAAATAAAGCCAAAAAAAGATGGCGACCGCCTGCACAGTGCTGGAAGTCACCTTCTGAGCATGCTCAGAAAAAAATAAAAATAAAATAAATAAAGCCAAAAAAAGATGGTGACCGCATGCACAGTGCTGGAAGTCACCTTCTGAGCATGCTCAGAAAAAAAAATCGGAAAAAATAAAAAAAAAAGATGGCAGCCCCCACGGACCGGCAACCACCGATCCGGTTCGGATGATGTCACTAGCGGGTCGCTACTGGTTCGGGTGAACCGGTCCGAACCGGTAGGAACCCACCCCTGCTTTCGGGGAAGGGACAGGAGACTGTTCACTATGTCTAGCTGAACCATTCTACCAGCAGATTTTGCTTCAGTGGAAAAAAAGTGTTGTAGCTGCTGAAAAGCACCAACATTATTAATTATGGTGATATGTGCCCATTCTTTAATCTTAGTAGGAAGCCTTATGTAAATTTCAGTTGGGTTCTATGCTCTTTCTACAAAAGAATGAAAATTTACAAGATATGTGGGATTGGCACACAGGCAGAGGCCACACAGGAGTGATGTGATCCAGAGTCCCAGCCACTTGCCCATTCCAAGCAGTGACATTTGACATGCAACCACCTCCTCCTCTTCCTCCTCGTCCTCCTCGTCCTCCTCCTCCTTCTTTTCGCATATTCCCGCAGGTGCAGGGTCTGCTTTTCAGATCATTGAACACCACTTTGCACGGTCAGCTGCATCTCCAAGGCACAGGCCCGTGGCTTGCATATCTTTGTTGATGGTGTCTTGCCATGTCTGTTTTGGACGCCTGCGAGGTCACCAGCCATTGACTTCTAGTTGGTAGGCAGTCTTGGCAACAGTGGAAGGTGCTGCTCTCTGGACATGTCCATACCAGTGGAGCTGGCCTTCTCTCATCTTCTCTATAATTGGTGTCACACCAAAATGCTGTCAAATGGTGTCATTTGTGATGTGGTCAAGAAGGGAGATGCCTGATACCCAACAGAGCATTCGCATTTCCATCGCATGGAGATAGCTTTCGGTCCCTGTTGTTGTATGTTGAAGATGACATGCAACATACATCTTCTCATATATTGTATACCTTCCATCTTCTCATCAATTGCATACCCTCCATTGGAATTTGGAATCAACAATATAAGGAATGCATGTAACATCTTACAAAAAGGACTCTTCATGTCTTAATGTATTTTCAGTTCACTGTATCACTGTACAAGATGTATTTTCAGTTCACTGTATCACTGTACAATCCATAATCAAAATTTAAAGTGTGGTATTTTATGCCAACAATCAGTAAAATATCATTTGAGCTATAGTTGATATTCCTTTTTAAAAAAAGAGAGAATTTATTCATTTTGCTGCTGCTCTTTTTTCCCCCAGCAAAGACTTTTAACTGTCCTGCTGTGTGAGTGAATGGGAAAGCAAGCTTAGAGGGAGTGAGAAATGGCTCTCGTGTTTTTTGCTAACACACTTGAAATTCTTTCTAAAGCGAACAGCAAATGTCTCTCCGGAGCCTCTATTTTAATTTTACTGTGTAATATTAGGCATTTTCCAAAAGCCCAATCACCTAGTTTGGTACTACATAATTGTTCACAATGAAATAAAAAGCTCTCAAGACATTAGTTAGATTGCACCGTTGTATACCTCCAGGGCCAGGTTAACAGATGTATTGATGAGAGCCCAAATCTCTCATAACATTTAATAGCACTCCATCAAACATCAGATATTATCCAGGCATGTTAGGAGCCTCTAAATCTCTATTGCTCCAGGGCATCATATTCCTATTGTTTGTCCTTGGGCTTTCCTGACATTTCTGTACTTCGTTTTCTTTATTTCCATCCTGCTACACAACTTCATTTTCAGTCGTTCATGGTTGAAATATATATATTTGCGGGGAACAATCTATTCACACAAATGTTGGGTTTTTTTTTTCTAAATTCATAAACTCTCTCACATAATTCATTCATACATTTGATTAAAATAATTTGTTAGTTTTGCATTCCAATATACATCCACAGTCTGGGGCCAAAGATATGTTGTTGTTGTTTTTACATATATATATTTTTTGACATTGTGGAATACATTAAGCCAGTGGTTTTTAAACTGTTTAACCCAATTACCCCTTTCCCCAATCTCAAATAATGTCATTATGCCACCCCAGCCCAAAATTAAATTACACAGACTTCATGCGATGCATATTTTGTATGTTTTTTAAAATGTGGTTCCTTTTTAATCTTAATTTGTTTCATACACTTTATTGAGGAGACACACCCAGGGATATGGCTTCAAGTAATGCCGTATTTTAATTGTGCTGCATGAAGTTTCAGAAACCCAGCTTGGGATGGGCAGCAGATGGGAAAGGATAAAGAGAATGGGTTGGGGGAAGCATGGAAATGTTGGTCCAATGGCAGCATTTTGCATCAGGTGGCAACAATTTTCACCTTGATGAGGTCCCTTTGTGCAGCTAGAACTATTCTGTCTTCGCTTTTGCATCATTAACATCCGTTATGCGTAGTCATCTGCATAGTTGTAAAATTAGTTTTGTGCAGGCACTTCGCTTTAGAACTATTATGGGGAAGATCATGTGGGATCTTTAGCGCATTCAACAGGACAATTCCAAAGGTGCCCTTTTCTGAGTATGCTTAAGCAGAAGTTAGAAAGAGATTTAATTTGGATTTCTGCATTGAGCAAAGGATTGGGGGTTGAGACTGGATTTTATAAACTAAACGGTCCTTCAAACTCTGTATTTTTGTCATTTTCAAGGGCCGTTAAAGCATGAGACCCCAAATATTTAGTAAGACTGTATTAATATTATTATTCCCATCTTTCCTATTATCTATCTATTTTTCTACTTATGACTATAACTTTGTTGCTTGTATCTTTATGATTTATATTGTTTTATTTAGTTGAAATCCTAGTATGATTTATGTTGATTCTATTTTTATGACGACTATGATCATGATTTATCACTTACAGCTTTTATGTACAATGAGAGCTTATGCACCGAAGAGAGATTCCTTGTGTGTCCAATCACACTTGGCCAATAAAGAATTCTATTCTACTCTGGGATGCGATGGATTCTATTCTATTCTATTCTATTCTATTCTATTCTATTCTATTCTATTCTATTCTATTCTATTCTATTATTTAAGGTACTTGTCTGCTTGAATCCACATAGCACAATATACTAGCAACTGTTCGTGTATAGAAGCATATAGATGAAACTCTATGCATCCAGAAAGCTCACATTTAGAAAAATTGAAAGCAGAAATAATTTATTAAGCATATTTGCACTAAGAGAAAGAAAAGATATGGGGAAATTGTGTCTTATGTCTTGAGGAAAATTGTCCACTACCGTTAATACAAATTTTGCAGGTTTTTCTCTTTGTACAATATATGCAAACTATCCCACTAGAATTGAGTAAGTGAATGGTTATATTGTTGAAACAGAATGGATTTAAATTGATCCGTGAGCTATATTCCTACAATAAAGCTCCTATATTCATTTGTTGAATGGTATATTTGTGCTGGCTTAACAAGGATTTAGCCTAGAATTAAGAACTGTCTCTTTAAGACATAGCATTCTGGGGAATGTAGTCCATGCCATGTAGTCCATGCCATGTGATCACAACTGTGTACTCTTATTGGTCATTGAAGTATGCCTGGGGGGCGGGAGTAATTGAAGTATGCTATCCCAAAGGAAGGCTTTTCAAGCTATCTACCGGGAAAGGATGCCTGAGGAAGGAGATGGGGAAGCATTAATCCTTTTTTACAATATTTGTGATGGTCCAGATTATGACTGTAGATTCAGAAGAACTTCTACATAACCGTGAGTGTTGTCAGAGGATGCCTGAAGAATAAAATATAATCTGATTGAATGTACCATTGCGTCTGTGTTAAACTGCCTGATGATAGCATAACCAATCTACGCTTGATTCAGAACAATATTGATTATCTCTCAGGGACTTTTAAGATATTTGTTCATGTATTTATTAGGAAATGAATGTGTTTGCTTACTCCTTTAAAATTTAAAAGGCACAATTTATTAAATTAAAACAGTGATAATTAAAAGGTGTGGAAATAAATTAAATCTTCTCTTGATCTGGCCTGCTTCAATACTTCAGAAATGTGTTCCATAATACGGCCCATAGAGAATACTGGATTGGTGATGGTTCTCAAATAGATTATATATTATTTTCAGTAAATACGATGAAGCAGAATAAGCCAAAAGTGACTTCCTGACATTATATTAATAAATGATATTTTCCCCTCTTATCTCAGGATATAAGTGTTAAGGACTCCTCAGCTTTTAAATGTAAAAGGAAGCTGTTAAATACCCAAATATTTTCAGAAGGAAAATTTGAATGCTTTAGTGCTAACACACATGGGTGGTAGATGAGCCAATGAGCCATGGTGACACAGTGGTTAGAGTGCAGTACTGCAGGCTACTTCTGCTGACTGCCGGCTGCCTGCAATTTGGCAGTTCAAATCTCACCAGGCTCAAGGTTGACTCAGCCTTCCATCCTTCCGAGGTCAGTAAAATGAGGATCCAGATTGTTGGGGGCAATATGTTGAGTAAACCACTTAGAGAGGGCTGTAAAGCAATGTGAAGCGGTATACAAGTCTAAGTGCTATTGCTATTGCTAGATGGATTGCAGGATAGCAGTTACTGATTTACCAATGCAATGAGAGGGTTAAATGGTTGTATTTGCTAAAAGGAAGCTGCTACTGGTTCTGGCTCCCATTAGCTCTCACCCACAAAAGGCAAATTTTGAAGTCTTCAAGGCAACTTTTCAGAACACCGCAAATGTTCTGCCATTTCCTTCAGCCTTTGGCACCTATGTGGTTCCAGTGCAATCAAGCAGCTTCACCCACCTGGTTCTCCACTGTAACCACATTCAAGGTTTTGTTTCCACAGAAATAGCACAGTTATTTTAAGGCTGTATCAGTGGTGCTTAGAAGTGAGGCACATGTATGGGACCCTGATGACATCCCAATTTTTTTTTCAACTTGTAACAAAAGGTTGTTTGGCAGTGAAACAGGCTCATCAGGGATTAAGCACAAATTAGCTCAGAGTCTCTTTAAAGCAAGCTAATAAACCTCTGGTGAGCTGGAAGTGGTTTGCTTTGGGATTCATTTTAAAAATCATTTCATTACTGCAAACCCACAAAAAAGAATATGTGCTTGCATGCATGAAACATATAACATTAAAAGGAATTGAAGAAGAAAATCTCTAAGGGAGATGGATGGTTTAGAAATAGGATAGATAGATGGATGGATGGATGGATGGATGGATGGATGGATGGATGGATGGTTTTAGCAAGTTGTATTAATTTTTAAATATCTTTCATGAATGTCAAAGACAAATATTAAAATACAAACTAACTTAAAGGGAAAGGGAGAAGGGAATAACAGGACAAATTAAATAGTGACAAAATGTACATCAAACAAATATATAATGAAAATGACTTTCTTTAGTAGAGAAATAATAATAAAAATAATAATTGGTGGTATTCTACAACCTCCTTCTAAGTTTAAATGAACAACACTTTCTTTAAAATACTTTAAAATACCAATAATCAATATTCTAAAAACAATGTTCATGATATATTCTTCTCTTAATTTTAATTTAACACATTATCAAATGTAACTAACATGTATTTTAAAAAAACTACAATATTTCTCTAGTCAGATCAGATCTAATCCTCAAATCCCAAAGTCAAGAGTTGATTTTTCTCTTTATCTTGCAAGAAATCTAACCGTGGTCTCCAAGTGTCAAGAAATTCAGTCAAATTATTGTCTCTAAACAGAGGAGTCAACTTCACCTTCTCAGCTGATTCCATTAGTTTCAAAGTCTGTTCTTCCATTGTGTGTATCTACCCCTCTTTCCATCTTTGGGAATATGGCAATCTTGAAGCCAATTATCATATATAAAAACAAAGTCTCATGTCTAAGACTAATTTCAGGTTTCAATTTTACATCCATATTCAAAATTTTCTCAGCCAACATAGATATCTGATTCGAGAATTTTTTTTAGCAAACCTTAGCAAACGGCATCATAAACCACTCCAAAACAATTTCCTTTTTCAAAATTTCAGATTGGCTTCTCTATTTCATGTGTGATTCACCTCTCCCATACTTGGCGTCTGAAAATCATATAGTTCTGATAAAGAAGGCTTTGTATTTTATTACAGAAACAATAATAGTGATAGCATAATAAATATTATTTTCTTCATAACGATATGGAACAGTAGTGGGTTCTAAATCCCGTTGCTACTGGTTTGCACGCTCACGCACGCTCGCCGCTTCTGCGTATGCGCAGAAGCGTCCCGGGCAGGTGGGCGGAACCTCCCGCCGCCGCCGCTACCAGTTCGCCAAACCGGGCCGAACCAGGAGCAACCCACCGCTGATATGGAAGTGATTTGCCATCTTCTGGCATGTATTCAAATTCCCAGTCTAGCTACACCTCTAGGATTTATCGAGTACTTTCCATCCAGATTCAACTTTCTGAGGTCAGTCAATCAAATATGCTTTACAAATATTTAAAGTCTAATTTAGTTGAAATTGGCACCGTTAACAGAAGTAATTTGTATCAGAATTGTGGTGGATCTGTTGACAGCAGCCAGTTTTTTTAACTTAAAAGTGAAAAGGAAGTGGGGAAAGGAACAAAATATGGCCATCTTGCATTTTAAAATACCATGCAAATTATTATAACCTTTTTGAGGTTATTCTCCTATTAAAATGTACCTTAAATACTGTATATTCCACAAATTCCCTCTGAAAATTCCAAATTAAATTCAGAAAGAAACCACCTGATCTTTCTCATAACTTCTTTCCACTGCTCTAGTTTTAGAACACTTCATGCCTGATTCTACCCAGATCTAAACCCTCAATTTATGTCTTCCATTCAGAGAGTTAGCTGAGTTCACAGGTTTGTTATTTTTTTTTTTTAGTCTAGATAAGAAGGAGCTGCAGTTTGTGGTTTAATACAATTTGAGGGTCTCAAATTCAGTCAATGCAGAACTTTCATTTCGACTTCAGACTTCAGGTCCCTGCTAACATTTATATAGACATTTTCTTTAATAAAGTTTTGAGAAGGTCTGGGGCACACTTTGTATTTGATTCCAAAAGTTGTTTCAAAGATCCTATACTCTTTTTAGATTTAAATCCTAAACCTTGTTTGAGGCCTGAGGATGTAATGCCTCAGAAGACTAAGGCCGATATCCATTCATTATGTTGCTGCCTTGCTCCATTAAAATCTATGATTTTCTTAATCAGGAGTTTATCTTTCAAATACATGACTTTCAATATAGTCACAAAGGCACCTAGAAATTAAGTCCTTTGATTCTTCGTTATTCTTCGCTTCTTGCCTCTTGAAATACTTGAAAATTATACTGCTTATAGTTCCTCCACTTAGTTGTTTCATCTCTGTCATAGTCTGCTTTTTTCATATCTAATTTCATCTTTTTCTCATTTTAGATCTGTTTAATTAGCAAACTTTCAAAAGAAATGAAATGAAAACTGATCATAAGATTTAAAATTCAGCATATCCAGCAAGCCTTTGTAGCATTTGCACAGAACTTCAGATTGATAGAAGAGTAAAAATGAAATGTGCATATACAATAATACATTTTTCTCTATATACTATAAAAGAAAGCAAAAATATAAAACCGTGCTCATTAATCCTTCCTATTATGAATTTCTGAAAAATAATGAATTGCACTATATCACCAAGGTCAATAAATTTAGACAATTTCAAATTAAGCAAAAACTGCTGGTTCCACTGTAGAAAAAAAATACAAACCTGACTGCTGGGGATATATATATATTTTTTTCTTAGCCTATATTAAAAAAAAAAACCCCAGTAAGCTAACAAAAAAGATATGCATAAAGAATATATGTTGTTCACAAATTTGCCACCCATATGGATCTCATTGGACAAGAGCTGCAAGAAGAGTAACAATTACAACTCCTGGATTCTTAAAGGACAAACATTTGTTGGTCATTCTTTAAAAGACAATTGCTTAGATCATCCAACCTCCAGTGAGAATAGAATATTCAAACTTCTTTCTAGTAGAATTCCCTGCAGAATTACGTTGTGCCTTTACCCCTTCAAAGAACTAATATATGTAAAGCAGGGGTGGGTTTTAGCAGGTTCTGACCAGTTCTGGAGAACCGATAGCGGAAATTTTGAATAGTTCGGAGAACCGGTAGCGGGAATTTTGAGTAGTTCGGAGAACCGGTAAATACCAGCTCTGACTGGCCCTGCCCCCATCTATTCTCTGCCTCCCGAGTCCCAGCTGATCGGGAGGAAATGGGGATTTTGCAATAACCTTCCCCTGGAGTGGGGTGGGAATGGAGATTTTACAGTATCCTTCCCCTGCCACGCCCACAAAGCCACGCCCACCAAGCCACGCCACGCTCACAGAACCAGTAGTAAAAAAAATTGAAACCCACCACTGATGTAAAGGGTAAGGTAAGGTGTTTTGTGGTTTTCTTTTTTACATTCACTTATCCACATGCGTAAATTCAGCAGCCCACAAGTATAAGTATAGTTAAACTGGGTTGAGATGTAAACATACAGAAATCCCTCAGTCCCCCAAATACTATATGACCAGCTATCTTTTAAATTAGAAGAGGAAAATCCAGAACCACCCCTATTTTAAGTATAAGTATTAAAGTTTAAATATTGGTCCAGGAGGGTTAGTATTGAAAGGACACAAGTCCGTAATCTCAACTGTGAATGGTCTTGAATCAATGGTAAATAGTATATTCATGCTGAAATCGATCCTTGTCTTTGAAAATAAGTCATCAGGTCCAATTTTTTGGATAAAGGACTACTTTTGTATAATTCTTATAAGAAAAGCAGCATCATTTCATGAATGTCATTTACAAAACTTTGGTATAAGTATCCAGGTTTAAAATCCTATTGTAAGAAGGAGGTTATAATCTCTGGTTTTCGTTTTTATTTTAAAGGCCTGCATAGCCCCTGTACAACTCTCTTGTTCTGCAGCTGGGGCAATGGATGTAATTTATGGACAGAAGCATGAGCTAGACTGCTATCCAGCCCAACTATCCTGCTGACTAAAATTTATTGCTCTGTTTCTTAAATTACATATGCATGGGATATTAGATCTTCCCAAGGTGGTGCTGTTTATTGACCTGATAAGAAAGCCGGCTCCATTTTGGCAGTGTGAGGTCTATAATTCACATATGGCTATCAGGCTGTCATCACGTATTATCTTGAATTGGGGTTCTTTGTATATTAAATTATTTTCACTGGGAATAGAAAAGTATAAGAAATGCCTCTTTTTCATAAAGAAGGCTTATATATGGAAAAGGAGCAAGAAGAAATGTTTCCTTTTACAGAGGAAGAGAAATAGAAAAGGTAAATCCAGTTAATAAAACCAATAAGCAGCAAAATGATGTGGTACAAACAGTGAATGGCTGCAATCTGTACTAAATGTTTTTGCTAGTTTAGAGTTTATTGCATAATGTAAATAGCTCTGAAAATTATTCAGTGAAGGTAATAGCATCTGTAAATATATATATATATATATACTCTCCGTTTCAAGCTTTAGAAATGGTAGCCAAGAATTCACATTTGACTTGGAACTCCGTTCTGTACATTTAGAGGAGAACATATCAGCTAACTTTTAAAGTTAACGGACCTGATCTACAGATTGTGTTGATGGTATACAAACTGTGCTCCAGGGAACAAAAAATAATGAGTATCTACAGATACTAAATTAAAAGAAATTTGCAAATATTGTTGTTCCTTGCAATCAGCAACTTTGGGTAAAAAATTTTCTCTGGTCCATAATTGGCAGAAATAAAGCCCAGATGATCTTACACCAAGTCATTTTTTCATGTGGATGACCACACTCTTCCAAATGTCTTCCAAATATTTTAATTGATCGTGGATTTCATAGTAAAATATAAAATGGGCTCATGCAAGTGAATTGAAAGTGGGAGACACAGTGGTTCTTGAGTTACAACAGTTCACTTAGTAACCTAAGTTACAATGGCACTGAAAAGAGTGACTTAAAACCATTTTTCACACTTATGACCATTGAGCATCCCTGTGCTCACGTGATTTACATTTGAATTCTTGACAACTGCCTGACATTTATGACCGTTGCTGTGTTCATGTGATCACCTTTTGCGACCTTCTGACCAGCAAAGTCAATGGGGAAACCAGAATTTACTTAACAACCGTGCTACTAATTTAACAACTGCAGTGATTCACTTAACAAATGTTTGCAAGAAAAGTCGTAAAATGGGGCAAAAGTCACTAACCAAACTTTTCACTTAGCCACATAACTTTTGGGCTCTGTTGCTGTCGTACGTTGAGGACTATTTAAGAAAAAAATAAACATTTGTGATTTTTCTGATTGTCTTCTGCTGTGGTGAATATGAGCAAGGACTCTGATTGATGCTAATATGTTCCAAAGTGATACGGACAAATATCTGGAAATAATAGAATAGAATAAAGGAATGTAAAGCATTGCGTGGAGGATGTTGGATGAAATGACTGACAGAACTAAATAACAGTGAGGCATATAAATCATGCCAGAGAATTTGCCAACTATCCTATTTTGCAAAATGCAAGGTTAGTAACAAAACGTTCAGATATTACACTGTTCCACCAGTTGATCCCAACTGCTGCCTGGGAACTTACTATTCTCTGTCAAAATTCAGAATTCAGACTGATTCTGCTTTGCAAGTTTATGTGATACTTGCCAAGGTGTTGCGAATCCATTGATATTATCGGATGAAAATATTAACCTTTGGGTTGGGTTGGGTTGGGTTGGGTTGGGTTGGGTTGAGTTGGTTTTTGTTATGGTTACGATTACGGTTACGGTTACGGTTTTTGGTTTTGGTTTTGGTTTTGGTTTGGTTTTGAAGAAAATTGAATCATTTACATTTTTTTCTATCTCTTCCACAATTGTACAATTTGGAATATATCTTTATTTGTGTAATTGTAGGAGTAACATGAATAGAAAAGCAGGATACAAATCAAATAAATAATCATGATCTTATGTTTAAGGCGATGTAGCAGATTGTTCAGAATGGTCATTTTAAATTGGCTTTTAGTGATTTGAAAGATCTATATCAGTATTTTTCACATGAGGCAACTTGAAGATGTTTGAACTTCAATTCCCAGAATTCCCCAGCAAGCGTGCTGATACCATAGAGATCAGTAAATTGAGCTACATGCATGTATATGCCACTTTAAAACAAGACTGTACATGAATTTTGTGTGAGATACACACACACACACACACACATATTAGTCCATTTTGCATACATAGCGGAAAGAGGAAACTTGAGAGTTCACAAGGTTGATGCTATATGTAACAAAACTGTGACTGAATCTAGATGTTCTGCTTCAGATACCACGAAGCCTCCTCCCAGAAGGTAACAAGGAAAACAGGTCGTGAAGAGAATGTGTAGCGTCCTAGACAATACTGTGGACTCTGTTCAAGCATTGCTTATGTGCTATGTCTTAGATAGAAGAAAGTGAACTACCAATAATCTTTTCTGCCTTCCTCATCACTAAATGTCACAAAATGAGACATATATGTTAATGTTTGTTATGAGTAAGATGTTAACCTGCATGCAAGAGGAAGAACTGCCATGCTTAGCTGTGCCCTTCCCCCACCCCAGGGATTTCCACATGATGTGGTCAAAAAAAGTCAAGATGGTAGCCACAGTGGTGCCATGCTCATAAAATCTAAGAAACAGTGGAGCTTTGATTGTACCATTGAGGGCCGCCATCTTGATTCTTTTTTTACCATGCTCTCTTGATATTTCTACTAATACAGTACAAATACTTAACATTTGTAGGCCATACATATTGTATTTTTAGAACTGCAAGCACAGAATATTTATGCACAAAGTTTGCACAACAACACGTGTATCTGGTAGTTCTCCTTGAGCAACTGCCTTGTTTAGCAAACATTTGCTGTTAATGACAGCGACGATAAAATAACTCGATAACCTTCGCAGGTCCTTAAAACAAAGGAAAGCTGAAGTAAGATCTTAAACACAATCACGGTTTCGCTTAGCGATCACTTCATTTAATGATCTAGTTGCCTATTCCGATTGTGGTTGCTAAAGGAGGATTAACTGTAGTCTCTTTTTGTGCATATCTTACCTTGTAGATATGCCCCTTTTACCTAGTAGCAGAACTCAACCGTTACTGTGGTGATTGAAAGATCTGCCAGCAGAAGGATGAATTGATTTTCTTTTTTTGACACTTTCTTTTCCCTCCAGTGTGTTTGGGAGTACAGAAAATAGCAGGCCAGGAATGCATAAATCACAGCCCTGGGACAAGACAAGACCAGCATAATTGGGAACAGGTTACAAAATTGGATAGCTAGGCTTTTTGATGATGCTTTAAACAAAGGAAGTCTCTATGCTGGACACGTTCTTTAATATTTTGTTGTCCCCAAATTTGGGTCTTAGCCTGCCGCCAAAGCCAATGAAGACTACTAGACATGAGCTGCAGGACTGATTTCCTTTTATTGAAGTGCTTCAGCAAAAGGGGTCCCAGCCAGCAACATGCCAGGACCCAGAACAAAGGATTCAACAAGCTTTTATACAGTTTTTCAAGGCAGGATAAAGAAACATAGTCTAATAGGCTTTTTGAAAGTTATCTAAAGGGTCCTCTATTGGCTCCACGCCATCTCTATTTCTAACTCTTAACTAATAAACACTTCAAAAGTTATCTAACAGGTATTCTATTGGCTCTACTTCAGCCCTATTCTTAAAAGTTAACTAATAGGCACTCTAGAAGACATTTAACAAGTCTTCTATTCTTAAACCTATTTCTTATCTTAGCAATATGTCTTGTATGATATGCCTGACAATAAGCTCTTGTTTTCTACATTGAAAGGGGCCCCACCTGTTCACATTCCCTCCTCCTTTATCTTTGTTATGCAGGCTTTGCACATACACATCTCCTCCCTTTCTTCTGAATTCATGCCATAAACTTGTATTTTTACAGCAAATGGCCCATCAGTTTCACCCTCTGATCCATGTTTGCACATAGAAGGAAAAACAGTGAATGTTTTAGAACCTGGGGCTCTCTGTTCACCTGGTGTCTTTTCTTGCTTTCTTCTTCTTGATTCCTCATTTTGCCTCCTCCCAAGCAACAGTACCAATACTTTTCTTTCTTTCCTTTAATTTATGAAAAGATTTGTTGTGAACTCCAGAGGGCAGCTTCAACTACAGCTGGCACCTTCATTTTTCCAGAGATCCTGGAGGCCAGAATTGCTGGAAAAGAGGAGAGGAGGGAAATGAGCACAATGTTTTGGATTCTCTTCTAAAAAGACATGTAGGTATGCTAAATTTTGGACAGTCATCCAGTCAGAGAGGTCTTTGGATTTATACCCTGAATTAGGACCATAAATAGCAATACTTCAAGGTAACATTTGTTCATAAGATTAAAAGTAATGATTTCCAACCATTGTTATAATATATTTCAACCTTCTGAAAGTAATTACCTCAGCTGAGCAATTCAAAATTATGTCTGTACTGTTCTTTGCATAGGAATTGTAACATTACCCAACCTTTGACTAAAGAGGCATAAAAAAATACATTTGGGTGCTGAGACTTATGAGATTCCTGTGTTGCAAGAACTTTTCCCATCTTGTATAAGAAGCAAAAGAGACAATGTTAAGATAAAAAGCCACGGTATAAAAAAAAATAAACTGAAATTTCCTAAAACTTGACACTTTTATTTAATGGCTACAAATGTTAAGATCAAGAATTAAAAATTACCTAAATTAAATTGATCTGGCTTCTGAACTGCAAAGGACATAGGAAAAAAACTAAAAGATAATAGTGTTTTCCTTAAATCACATCCTGTGTGTGAAAAGCTTTACAGATCAAATGCTAAAATGCTTTCTAAATTTCACACCTTGCTAAATCAGTTTTCGGTGAACTCCATAGCAGGCATGATCAAAAAGACATTTATTTCAGTCTTCGTGCCTGCAATTGGACACCTTTTGCACTGAGATTTCCCCATTATTTTTTGGTGGAGATTTCAGCTCTTCATGAGCAAAGAAAATTTGGAAGAACATTCTGCTAAAAAATGTAGCAATGTTTCCTTTATTTACTGAAAGAGCGATTCCTGGAGAACAATCTATATAAAGGATGCAGTTTTTGTGGTAAAGTGGCAATTAATCTCAAACATATGTACACATCCACTGCAAGACACATGTAAAAACAGAAAATGCTTCCCTGCTAAATTGGAGAGAGAGAGAGAGAGAGAGGCAGGAGAATTAAATGAAATCCAGATTTCAGATTCTTTATGAGGTAGGACATTTTAATACAAATTATGAACAAACTGTCAGGCTGCCCACAATTTGAACCTTTAGATAGAAATAGCAATAGCAATTAGCACTTAGACTTATATACCGCTTCACAGTGCTTTACAGCCCTCTCTAAGCGGTTTACAGAGTCAGCATATCGCCCTCAACAATCTGGGTCGATCCTTGGCTCCATTTGTTGAGAAAGGTATAGTTTTATTAGAGATCAAATGTATTGCAACATTGCAGAGCCAGAACTGAGAATCACGTACCAAAATCCCTATATTCTACTCCCTCCCACTTTACTGTCTCTCATTGGCCCACCCCAGTGTAACCAATCAAGTCCATGCAAGATGTTTTCATAATTTCATAATTTTTTGCAAACAAGATGTTTTCATTATGTTATCATAATACATAATACTCAGTCCAAGTACCCATTAGTATGTAGCTCCCTTTGTCTTCCAGCTGGGTGACCTTGAGGCAGCGCCTCAAGAAAGTACAGCCTCTACTTTCTATTTCCCAAGCATTCCCCCATTCATTCCCCTTCTCACAATTCATGGCAGTCTGTCACTGCATAGCAGCGAAGCAAAGCAAGCATAAGATGGCAGCTGATACATACAGTACCAAGGTGATTTGATTCAAGAGAACCCTGAGTAAATGGCACATAGTCACTAGTAGTATTCCATCAATCCTTTCTCAAGATTTTATAGATTTCTCACAGTGGTTGACTGGTAGACTCCTGAAATTACATATTAAGTATCAATATTAACTTTTGTTCTACCACACCCTAGATTGTGATTTAAAGGGGGGCAGGGAAGCAGGTAGCCTATCTAAGAAGAAAGAACATGATCACTTTGCACCTCTGGATAAAATCCAGAGATTTCAGGAAGACAGTACCACAATCACAATGAGCATGAAAGAACAGCAGTTGAGTGCTCAGAATCAGGTGCCTCTAACTCAAGTATGGCTCATGAATTTGACTACTTCAACGAAATCAAGCAGAACCAAAGAAAAATAAGATCTCATTCTTCCCTCTCATTAAATACAGCCTCTTTATGATATACTTTTCATTCTCATTCTGGTTTACCTGCATCTTCCTACTCTCAGGTCAGAATTGCGGGTTTAAAAGAAATAACTGAGATGATGTCAAAATGTCTCCTTTCCATAAGCAAATGTTGGCTTAATTGGAGTGGATGGTATGTTTGTCTGTACTATGTTCGATTCACTAACACTTTAAGCAAGGGGCAAAGTAAAAGCTACTAGGAGAGATCCAATGTCAACAATCCATGTTATTAAATTATAATATGTCAACACATAATTGGCAATCTCAAACATGAAGCGATAAAACAATTATTAAGATATTTTTAAAATTGTTTAACGAACACAGTTTTAACTGCTAGGAAATAAATGTGATAATTTCATGCAGTTTGCTCAGTATATCCTTTCCTATTTTGGATACTAGCTCATCTCCAGCTAAGGAGCTACTGAATTTGATTTCTGTCACCGTAACAAGGGCCCCTGATCTACTGCAGCTTCAATCTGCCTCTTCTCTCGTTATCCATTCTTCACATTACCATGCAGCATACAACCTGTTCTTTGCCTGCATGTCATTCACTCTCTTTTAATCTCTCTTGTCTAGAAGAGAATTGGTTGGATTCAAAGGGGGAGAACTTGTTCAGAGCCTATGGAAGTACGCCCAGATCATTTCTTTGCAACTTCTTAAGCCACACATTTCTTTTCTCTGGATTGCACTGCAGCGGCTGGCAGATGCTGTAGAAGTGCCTCTGTAAAGCATTGAACAGGAGGGCATTGACAGGATATGGTCAAAAAAAGTGAATACAGTGACCTCAAGAAGATGATCAAAGCTTCCACCTGGTTTTTGACCATATACATAAAAATAGGCACAGCTTCTATATCACTGCTGTGACTTCCATTCTGACCTTTTTTGGCCACCTCCTAGCAGTGAACATATTTGATGGCACTGGAGTGACATCTACCCACAAGTCTTCTGCAGTTGGTAGCCCTAGACAAGAGAAGGAGCGTATCATTTCCCCATCCTGGACCTGAATTTGTTTTATTTAGACCCCCACTGCATAAACAGTGTCACTTTCTTCCATAGATAATTAGAAAAAACATATCAGTTACATTATGCAGCAGAGATACAAGGATTTTGCATCTAATAGAGACAGTAATACGGTGCCAGTAATAGCCTTCCTTGGCATGTTATTTATTCAGTGTTTTTTTTTATTGTGTCTCTTCCAGAGTGAGCCATTTTTCTTTTCTTCCCTAAGTTATTGTCCCCCATTGCATCTAGTCCCTTCTCTATTGTATTTTTTCTGTTTCTTTGTCCCTAATTCCCTCTCCCTTTTCTTTTCCTTTCCTGTCTGGCTTACAGTCCTGGAACTTCCTGCTGATCTCCGATCAAATTGGAACTGACCCCATGAGAACAGCTATGGTCAACTAGGTATTGCCACCTGCTAAAAGTTCTTTCAATTTTCATGAAAAATATTTAAAAAAAAACAGTACTTCCAGTACTTGACAGAACACATCATATATTTAAAAGTTGTCAGTAAAAGCTCCTTTTCATTTAGTAATACTATTTATGTAGATATCCCTGGCTGCATTTTATACTCTGAATAAATGGTGGGTGAGCTTTTCATTGAAAAGACCCTTAAAAGTCCCTCCTACAATGAAAGGAGAAGGAAAAAAGATATATCTGCCCCCCAAGGGACTAACCGGGCTGCACAAGAGAGAGAGAGACTCAACACAAAGTCATTCAGATGCTCTTTCAAGATTGCTAGTTGTCCTCATCTGATCCCAGAGAAGCATAGAGACCACTCAAATTAGGGGTCTAACATGAGAGAGGTCATAAAATGGATTTACTCCCCAACATGAAAAAGGATTTGAAGAGCTGGCACCATACACATTGCACAACAAGCATAAGGCCCCTCGTCTAAATTCATCTTTTGTATTTGTGTGGCAGATATTTGGGGCAGCTAGGAGATGGGAGGGAAAAGGCAATGATACCGCATACATGAGCCAAACCCTTTTTTTTTTCTTTTTAACTGTAGGTCAGCACTCACTTTTTCATTCTCACTTAGCAGTTTTGGCTTTTTAGGCAGAATAAACTTCTCCAATGATTTAACCTAGAAGGCATGACATATGTTTACATTTCCTCCCAAAGACTGGACATCCCTGCCATTTTCCTGCCGCTATATAAGCAGCTGCAGAGCTCGGTCCAACAACTTAACCTTAGGAAATATGCCAAGGCTTCTGTAGGATCCGGTGCTTTCACTGAAGCAACCAAAGCAGCATCACAATTGAGCTCCACTCCTTTTCAATGGGCATCAGGAAATCGCATGCATGCACAAAATGAGTGGGATTTAGCCTATGGATCAATCCCTCCTGCTTTCCTCATGGTCACAAAAGCACCACAGATGCCTATAGAAATGTCTAGTCTAGTGAAAAGGACTGGGGTGACATGATAGCAGTTCTCCAATATTTGAAGGGCTGCCACAAAGAAGAGGGGATTCAACCTATTCTCCAAAGCACCAGGAGGCAGGACAAGAAGCAATGGATGGAAACTAATCAAGGAGAGAAGCAACCTAGAATTAAGGAGAAATTTCCTGACAGAACAATTAACCAATGGAACAGCTTGCCTTCAGAAGTTGTGGGTGCTCCATCACTGAAGGCTTTTAAGAAGAAATTAGAGAGCCATTTGTCCAGAATGGTATAGGGTCTCCTGCTTGTGCAGGGGGTTGGATTAGAAGGCCTCCAGGGTCCCTTCCAACTCTGTTATTCTGTCATTCTGGGCTAAAGAAGCTATTAGGAGAGCAGGATGTGATCCTTTCTCTGTTCCCCGGGACAGCTTGCGGTAAGCCTGAAATGTGCAGCGGGAAGGGGGGAGAATGCTGGGATTGCCCAAACTCACATGGAGTAGACAAGTGAAAACTGATGTGTACAATGTAGAGACAGTATAACACTCCAGAGATTATAGGATACTTTCTCTCATTCTGCCTGATGAACAGAAATGTTCTTTGCTGCACTTGTGAACATGTACTTCTGTCAGTGTGTTCAGATACAATTCCATTGATCAACTTCATCAACTGATGCAAAGAATTCTGGGGGGAAAGGGATTTTGGCCACAGTCATTCTGAATGGGCATCCAGATTCTGAGAATAGCTAGTTCAGCTTTGCCCAGTAGAGAACAGTTCAAATGAGTGTGATATTGCACATAAAAAAACAAGTGCAAATTCAATTACACCATCATGGAAGCCATCTTTTTAAAAACTTCCTGAAAATACCCCTGCAGCAGCAGCCTCCTGAGGCAAAGGTGGGTTCCTCCCGGTTCGCACCGGTTTGCCCAAACCAGTAGCAACCCGCTGGTGACGTCACGGTGACATCACGGAACCGGTTCTGTCGGGTCGCCATCTTTTTTTTTGGATTTTTTTTTGGATTTTTTTGGATTTTTTTTTATTCTGCGTCGCGCGGA
>QLTV01000806.1:1050837-1062398 GCA_003457575.1 Thermophis baileyi
AAGTTCCTGGCACTGTGCATGCGTCACCATCTTGTTTTTGGCTTTTGGGGGGGGGATTTTTTGGCACTGCGCATGCAGTGGGAGGAAGCGAACTGGCAGCGAGGTAAGTTAGAACCTACCCCTGTCCCGAGGCTACCGTGTTTCCCCAAAAATAAGACCCTGTCTTATATTTTTTTGAACCCTGAAATAAGCGCTTGGCCTTATTGCCATGCACTCAAAAGCCCGATTGGGCTTATTATCAGGGGATGTCTTATTTTGGGGAAAACAGGGTATTAGAAAGTTAAGGAAATGTTTGCAGAAGGTTATATTAAAATACTTAAAATAATAACACAGCTGCTCATCTTTGACCATCCTCCCACAAAACTCTGTGTTATGCTTTGTCTGGGAAGTGGCTCTAAATTAAAAAAAGCATTGCATTACTGGCATGATCATTTTTGGCCAAGCTGTTTGGGATAAAATATAGATGAGAATTGAGACTCTATGAAAGAAACTAATGAGAACATCTCTGGTTGATTTGGGCTTCAATTTATTCACACAATTACCCTCCAGCAATATAATATATGGAATAATCAGAACTCACCCCGGGTGATTACACAAATACATATGTCATCAATCACCCCCTGAGTTGTGGGTCCCAAAGCAAGCAGAGTATGGATTTCATTTGCTGATTGGCTCTCAGGAATTTGGAACAGAGAGATGGCAGGGATGCGAGTGTAAAGATTGTCTGCTGCTTTTGGTTTCTCTGCAAACTGTGGCTCTGATTAATGGAATGGCAGAGTATTACATACCTTTCCACACGGATCTTTTATGATTTTATACCAGGTAATATAGATGGATTACCCTAAAATTCTTTGTTCCTAAAGTTAGATCAATAGACAGAGATTTGGGTAACACAATTTAAATAGTCTTGAGATGCAACAGAAAAAGATTAATAATAGGCTTTAAAATATTGGGTCCCGTCAAATTTTTACCACATATAATTTGTTTCTGTATAGTAGGAGGCAAATCCCACCATACTGCCTAAGACTATATATTATTTACAATGATGTATCTTGCCATTTTCCCTAATATTCATATGGCAATATTATTTGCTCATTATTCAAAGTCTCAGGATATGCATAAACAAATGACAGGTTTTCAAGTTTGTTTATTTTCTGAAGTAAACATTCACTCACAAAAGGTGCATAAAATGTTAGTTAACACAGCACCACACAGTCCCATGGGAAGTATTCCTTGAGAGAATCATCTTCATTGGCGTTTCTTACAAGTCTTCATTCTAGTCTTCTGGAGAAGCTAAAAGAATCCTCTTGAATATGCTTTGGAAGTGCTCAGATGTTGCATCTTTCCTCTATCTGTATTCATATTTCTATAGTCACACAAATGCATGACACCATACACGGACACACACAACACACATGTATGAACCGTACAATTAGCAGTCAATATACATGTTAATGCTATAGTAGCACTGGTAATAATATGGTGACAGCATCCCAGGAAAATGACAATAGTAAGAAAAGCAAGTCAAACTTATATTTTGGGGGATATACATTTGAGTTGTTTTAAAAATACATCTGTAAGTAGTATATTCTGCAGCTGTAGTTAACCTAAGCACAATCCTGTGTAGAATGGCTATTGAGGCAAGAGAAACAGAAAGAGAGAGAGAAAGGGAGGGAGAGAGAAAATAATCTTGAACTGAATAAAGATCACATATGCTCATTTAAATTTATAGATGCAAATGCATACATAATTGGTATAATTTAAACAGAAATATACTGTATCTCATCACAGTGACTTCTTTTTAGTCTGCTAACCAATAAAAAATGGCTTATTTACAATTGAAAATACATAAATGTAAAAGGGATGGGGAAAGAGAAGGAAATGCATTTCTTTATAGTGTATTCCTCATTACAGTCATCTTGCTAAGCTTCCCAGGAATCTCTGAGTTAGTCAAACATATCCACAAAAGAACATTTAGAAAAAGAAGTTATAGCATCCTGTTTTCGTTTGTTTGTTTTTAATTTGGGTGGACATTAACATTAGTGGAGTATTATCAGTTTTTCTCACTGAAGAAATCTTGCTGGAACATTTTGCTTCATGTCCAAGACTTTATTGGACAAGGAACTGAATGAAGAGTGAGAAAGACAAAAACTTTCTTGTTTGTTTGTTTTGCAATATTTCTAACTTCCCTCAATCTTAATGAGTTGCGGATAGCATAGAATACAATAAATGAGATAACCAATGAAATAAAATTGATATAAACACATTCCTATCAATAACCTCAGGCAAAAGGCAGGATGAAATAATGCTGTCTTCACCTCTTTCCCCAAAGCAAAGAAGGCTGGGGTTTGTCCATGAGTATGGGGGCAGAATTTGATCATGTGGGTGCTGCTTTGGGGAAGGCTGGTCAATTATTATGGAGAAGACCTTGTGAGGGAGGGGACTCTACATAGGCCTCCTTCTGATAACCATACCAAAAGAAGGAAGGGAGGGAGGGAGGGAGGGAGGGAGGGAGGAAGGAAGGAAGGAAGGAAGGAAGGAAGGAAGGAAGGAAGGAAGGAAGGAAGGAAGGAAGGAAGGAAGGAAGGAAGGAAGGAAGATTTCCTATGCTGCCTGCCAGATTCCCACAAAGAAACTCAATGAAGAAGCCGGCAGGAAGATATAAGTCACTCTTGCCCCCACTGCTTTTTTGTCCACCCTTGGTCATTCTGTCCCAAAGGTGCTCTTTTCAAAAGGCAACTAAGCTTTCTTGTTTTTTTTCCTTGAAAACATTTCACTTTTCATCCAAGAAGTTTCTTCACTTCTTGGCCATTCTATTTCTCTGTTTAAGTAAGGAAATGTCTGAAACAATGACCCAACAGGGCATGGCTGTCTATTATTATGAAAAGGAACAAAACAGAATTGGAAGGGACTTTGGAGGTCTAACCCCCTGCACAAGCAGGAGATACAATTTCAGACAATTGGCTGTCCAGTCTCTTCTTAAAAATCTCCAGGGATGGAGCACCCACCACTTCTGAAGGCAAGTGTTCCATTGGTTAATTGTTCTCACTCTCAAGAAAATTTCCCCTTAGTTCTCTAAGTCAGGGGTCCCCAACCTGTGGGCCACTAGTAGGCCATGAGGGGTTTGCAACTGGGCCATGGAAATGGCCGGCAAGCACCTGCGCACGCACGCACGCACGCACACATATCCTCACTTGCATGAGTAGCGGGCGAGCGTGTGCACAATTTCTACCAGACGTTCATCAAAGGAGGTGCCCCCTCTCCCCAGACAAATAAAGTTATTAAACTGTGTACTAAAAGAAGCTCATGTCCAAAGTCCCCTGAGAGAAGGATTAGTTGGGAGGATTTTATGAGGAGAATTCTGCTGCATTCCCAGATTGATTTTCCATTTGCTCCAGTCTCAGCTTTCCTAATCTGGGTTCTCTGTGCAGTACTGGTTGCTTGTTACAGAGGCGGATGGATGAAAAGATTTGTTAGCTCCTTGAGGTAGTCTTAAGCAGGTCATGTGGTATTTCACATGCCAGTGAAAACCAGACATCTACTTGCCACATTTTTATAGCAATCTGTTCCCTCCAGTACACTACGGCCTCCTGTGGCTGATGCCAAATGCTAGTCTCTGGACCCACACTAGAATGTGTGGGAAACCATTTAAAGCTCTTTTTGCTGATGTACATCTCAGATCTCTTTGCTTTGGTGAAGTGCACCATTAATGATTTAATGTTATTCAGTTGAGCTGGATCCCTCCCAAGACATTTATAGGGAGATCATAAATCTTGACACAGTACTTTCTCAACAATTATTTTGTGTTTTAGAAGTTTAGGAGCTGGGCTTTAGAGTTAAACTCCTGACAGTTTTCAGGAAATTGGATTTTTGTGGGTAAATTGTAAGAATTCTCCAGTGAATGTGCTATGATTGAATTTAATAGGGCTGCAGCTGGTGCGGACTATGGGGGTTTATAAACGTGTGGGGTTTGCTACTTCCTTGTTGTGCTCTGCTGCCTTTTCCTTTCTCTAACCTTTCAGCTTTAATCGGTATTTTGAAAGTTCAGAAATAGTGTATAAATCTGGTTGTATTTTCCTCCTGTAAAAAAAAAAAAGATTTATAACAAAGTGGATTTATTGGGCTAAATGTATTATTCCCATGGGGATTAATGCGATCTGTTGAAGGTAATTGGATGAGTCTTTGGGTTAAATGAGTATGAGAAGTTAGCAATGTAGACTTGTGTATCGCTTCATAGTGCTTTACAACATTCTCTAAACAGTTTATGGAATCAGCATATTGCCCCCAACAATCTGGGTCCTCAACCTCGAAAGGATGGAAGAATCCTGACTTGAACCAGTCACAGAGGTGAGTTCCTCCCGGTTTGGACCGATTCGCCCGAACCGGTAGCGACCTGCTGGTGCCGTCACGGTGATGTCACGGAGCCGGTTTGGCACTGCCATCTCTTTTGGGGGGGGGATTTTGGGGGGGGATTTTTTTTTTTTTACTGCCTACCTAGCAGTCTGAAAGCATGCAAATGCGAGTAGATACTTTGATGGGGAGGAAAACAACACTCCACATATCATGCTGGCCACATGACTGTTGAATTATCTTCAGACAGTGCTGTCTCATGCCTTGAGATGGAGATGTCTATGGAGATTCTCAGTCATCCAGGTCATGGTTGTCCCAAAGGTGCTTTTTTCAAGAGGCAACTGGACTTTCTGGTTTTTCTTTGAAGACATTTCGCTTCTCATCCAAGAAGCTTCTTCAGTTCTGACTGGATGGTGAGGAATGGAAGGATTTATACTCCTTGCAGACAGCTGGTCATTTGCATTCTTTTAGTGGGTCACCTGGAAGTTTATCTCTGTCATCAGGGTCACCTGAGTGGTGCAAATGGGTGTGAAGCCTTCTTGGAACTGTTGAAAGGACTGTGTTGTAGACTGGAGATAGATGATGTCGTATCCCTCCCCCTCTGTTGAGAGAGGGCTGTTCAATTTTGACATAGATGGCCTTGAAACGGAGATGAGCACAGCCCCCTATAGCTGGCAATGACTAGCAGAGTAAAAACAAAGTACAGAAATAATTAAGATTTCTGTATGGTATGTTCAAACTGGAAAACACTCAGCTGTTTTAGTTCAGCCCTGTTTGGAACAAGACTGCAATTTAGGTGCCTTGAATGAAGACCACAGATCTGGAAAGGATTTATTTAATAAGCAAAAGGAGCAAGAACTCTTCTGGATTTTAACATGCAAGATAATTATGTCTCAGGGCAATAATGGAGGAGTTGAAGGAACATTACTTATCTAATATTTTCTTAATTCTTCTCCATGTTTTATACCATGTTTTTTTTTTCATTATCTGTAAGCAATATGTATTATGGGTAGATTATTTACAGATATTGATCCTAGACTACCTTGGGCCTTCAGACCTGCCAGTCATTAATGTTTTCTTGCTTTAATGATTGCTGGTCTGTTCATTAGCTGTATAAATTCTAACTGACTTCTAATGAACTCAAAGGGCTGGATATATTTTTTTACCAGATTTAAGACTATGTCAGGTGTTTACTATTTATCTGCTATGGGGGCTTGTTTATTTAGCAGTGTTTGCATGCAACTTTTTTTTTCTTGCTTATGTAGTGATTTATCCTAATGCCAAGCTAAATCAAGGGCCCTGATGTCTATGTAAGTCATTACTACCCCAGTTTCTTATGTGGATAGTAAATAAATCTCAGTTGGAATTTGGGGAAAGAAAGTTTATCTTTGTCCTCTTTTCCCTTTTTTTTCCTACTTGAAAAGAAGAACTTCAAGGATGGGTTAAAAAAAAAGTCAAGATAATAGTCCACAGTCATGGTTAGAAAAAGGGCCAGAGTATTGACTACATGTCATGGCTGCCATCTTGACATTTGTGATACCTCTGTGGGCACCCATGAAGCGCTCACATGCAAGATTGCCAAAAAATATCCCTATATTCTGCTTTATCTTCTTCCTTTAAAACTCTACATGGGCAAATCAGTATGGGATACAAAGAAAGAAGAAGGAAGTATGGAAGCCATTACTCCATTGTAAGCCTTCCCAAGAGCCTTTTTTAAAGAAGGAAAAAAGTACCAAGGAAGCTGACCTCAACTCTACTCCCTGAACCTTCATGTCATTCAGAATTTGGGGATTTGTAAAAGTGAATTATAATGCAGGTACAGATAAAATTGGGAAGCCATTTCTTATTGGGCAAGATAAAAGTAACATCAGTATCCTTTCTGCACTTCACAGACCATTTATGAAGGTCACAGAGAGAAGACCTTTGAAGGGAAAATCCGCAGAATAACAGCAGATCCTGAAATAAGAAACACAGTAGGACAAGCACAGCTGTGGCAGAAAATAAACATGTGAATAAAAGAAAAAGGTGAAAGCCAGCTCAGACACAGGGTGGAAAGTCAAGAGGGTGATTGACAAGAAACTACTGATGATACCTAACCAGACTAGCAGGTCTTTAAAATACTGCATTTTGTTTGGAAGGCTTTAGAAAAAAGGTGTGATGTACTCTGTGGATAATGGTATCAATAAATCCTTATCCGTTTAGCATCACAGATGCAAATGGATGTTCAGAGCTGTTTCAGGACTTCATTAAAGTGCAAGAATTATGGCAGCCCAAAATGGTAGCCCTTTTCTGGTTAAACTCAGATACTCTTGGGTGGGAGGTCGCCCTTTCTTGTGATTTAGGCTGACTGACATATGATCATAATGATGTTATCTTGGCTGCCAAGGGAAACACGGCCTTTCAAGATCAACTTTTATCCTGAGAATGCTATAACACAGAAAATCAAAATGGTGGCATTTGGCCTCATTCTGCCTGGAAACATAGTTTCTACTTCCTTCCCATCTCCTGGCCTTCACATGGTCGGATTTTCTGGAGGTTTTTTTGTTGGTTTTTTTGTTTTTTTAAAGATTCTTTTCATTAAACAAAATTATATGTAAAATTTCCATGAGGCAAAACACAGATTTGGTCTCTGGGGTCTCCACAGGATATGGCCACAAATGTCAAGATGTGGCCATGAAGCCCTGGTTTTTGTTGCACATAACGATGGGTGGAACATTGGTTGCACCATTGTGGCATCCATCTTGATTTTTTTACCCTAACCTGCAGATACCTGTGGTTGGTCTCTACCTTTATGTTTATTTATGTGAATAAGTAGTAGGCCCTATAGACTTTCTTCAAAAATAAAAACAGATGTTGGGGAGGCTGAAACAAGAATCCCTCTTATCCCTCCATTCTGTACAACTGTATTTTTTAATATTATTGAGCCATTTTTGACACCATTTTATGAGGAAAGAACTGGCTCGGGACACACTTTGTACCCACAACCAATTCTCAATACCACAAATGTTGCTTTCCTGTTTTTATACCACTATAATAGATTGTTATAGGTATCTGCTCTTGTGCTTTGAAATATATTGGAACATTTTCTTTTCTTTTTTAACAAATGTAGCAGCATTAAAGTGGTAACACTAAACAAGAGGTATGTTCTGGGTCAAATATGGGCAAAGACATCTTGTATTCATGACTTGGACCGATTCTCAATCAGTTGCTCCCACAGAGGGAGATGTGCCTCACCATTTCTGGTTGGTAAAAACTGTTCCTAATGATCATAAGAAACGCCTGCGCTGTAATCTTTTTGACTTAGTGTAATATTGAAAGGAGTTAATGGAATTTTACCCTGTTAAAATTGGAGTGCAAGAGTTCACACAGGCATATTTAAACATGCCTATTCATTTAAACACTCTAAACCGTCCTGCTGCAGCCTCACATTAATTACACGTCTTGCTCTTTGCTTCAGCTCAGTCTGTGAAAATATAATATGGCTCATCAGCAATTCTATTTATTGTTGGTTACCACAAGTTAGGAACCAAATTAAAATTGCTAAAACAAATTAAAGGAATATAAGAGGGTGTTTGAGATTTCTCAATCTGTGGACTATTTTATTCCCGTCACACCTCTCTGAGCAGATTATGCACTATTTAAGTGTCTTTAATTGTCTTTTGACAAGGAAGGAAGCTATTAACCCCCCCTGCCATTTTTCAGTGATGTCAAGGACCCAAACCTAGCCCGATGATATCTTCTGAAGATCATATTGCTCTTACCCCCCTATGGTTTATAATGCCGTGCCTAAAATATGGATCACATTACAGTATAATCTCCTTCCTTCCTTCCTTCCTTCCTTCCTTCCTTCCTTCCTTCCTTCCTTCCTTCTTCTCAATATTTTGAGTGCCTTCTGTCTCCTAAAGCAGCAACTGAAATTTATTCAGTCTTCTAAAATGATTTGGGGAGACAAAGGAATCCATAACTTAGGGGTTGCTTTTTCATCCAAGATTCCAAATCTCCAGGTAGAGCTGGAGAAGTCCAATGGGCAATGGGCAATGGGCAATCCTTTGCAAGTTGCTAAACTAGCATTCACAGAAGCTCCAGCTATCATGGCCAAGAGCAGTAGTTCAGCAACGTCTGGACAGCTACACATTGTCCACCCTGGTCTAAACTGAGCTAGAAATTCTGGGTCTTTATGATCTCATTCTGGTCATTTCTACACAAGAATTAAGAAGGAACAACAAGGTATGCAGGAACCCAGCTCAGAAGTACAGGAAATGTGAAATATTTCAGATGTAATCTTCGGTATTTTTCAAAATGTTTAAGAAAAACTTTGTGGAAACCCTGTAGCTCTTCTGCTAACTACCGGTATGTTGACAATGATGGACCAACATTTCTTCGCAATCCCATTTAAAACTGATCCACTGATATTTGAATTTATTTGTGTTGCATTTATTTCAGTTAGTGGTATGTCCATTTTAAGTGCAAGAAATAATTGACTATTTTATTCTAGGTGATTTTTTTCCCCCACAAATCAGAGATATCTGACCTGAGCCATTTTGTTACAGTTTAAAAAAAGAAAGACATGAAAATAAAGTCTTGCAACTGAAAACGTGGGAGGACAGGAAGAAGAAAGAACATAAAAATTGAAGAATTTTTGTCCCTGTCAGGAGTATTTTTCTTAATGGAGATGTTTATATTCCTCTAGCACCTTAGTACTAAATGTGTACATTTAGTCACATCTAAGTCGAATCAGTCTTTCTCCAATATTCTGCCTTTTAATGTTTTCTTCTTGGACACAAGGGCCATGTTTGAATGTACCCAGAAAGGAAGAATGGGGGGGGCAGTCTGTTATTTTGCCCCTGAATTCACACCTTTTTCCCATTTCCTACTTCCCACATTACCTACTGAGCAAGCCAACTAGATATGGAAATGTCTGCCAGCTTCCATTTCCTTCTAGCATTTTAATAGTTTCTGCAAAATTAGTGCATACTGATTACTGGAGAGAAGATTACTGCTGACTGCTATTCAGCAGTTCGATTCTGACCATCTCAAGGTTGACTCAGTCTTCCAAGGTCGGTAAAATGAGGTCCTAGATCAGGGGTGTCAAACTCGATTTCATTGAGGGCTGCATCAAGGTTGTGTTTGACCTTGGAGGCCCAGAGGCAGGGGTGAAAATCAGCCGCTTCTATCCGGCTCGTGAGAGCCAGTAGGGCCGACTGTGCGAAGCCCCGCCCACCTGCACAGACATCATGACGTCCCTTTTTTGCGATGATTTTCAGGCTCTGCGCATGCACGTGCACATTTGCGAACCGGTAGGGAAGGTAAGTGAATTTCACCCCTGGCCGGAGGTGTGTGGGGGGCATGGCCAGGGGCATGGTCATGGCAGGCATGGCCATGGGTGGGCGTGACCATGGTGGGCGTGACATGGGACTCATGTTGGGGGCACCTGCGGTGGCCAAGTGATAAGGCAGGACTTCCCTGAGACCCTCCCTCACTCTCATTATAATCTTTTTCCTTCCTTCCTTCCTTCCTTCCTTCCTTCCTTCCTTCCTTCCTTCCTTCCTTCCTTCCTTCCTTCCTTCCTTCCTTCCTTCCTTCCTTCCTTTTCTTCTTTTTCCTTCCCTCTTCATTCTCCTTTCTTCTTCCTTCCCCTCTTTCCTTCTTTTTTCTTCTTTGGTCTCTTCCCTTTTTTCCTTTTTTTTCTACGCCGCAGTGCCTCTGCCAGAGAAAATGGAGCTCTGGGGGGGGTGCATGCGGCCCTCCTGCACTCCATTTTCACTGGCAGAGGGCTGCAGGAGGTCATAACGGCATGGGAGGGCCACGTGCACACACACACCCCGAGCTCCATTTTTCACTAGCAGAGGCACCCCAAGCCGGTCCTTTGCTCTTTCCAGGCTGGCCCCATGGGCCAGATCTAAGCACCCCACGGGCCTTGAGTTTGACACCCCTGTCCTAGATTGTTTGGAGACAATATGCTGACTCTGTAAACTGCATATAGAGGGCTGTAAAGCATTGTGAAATTGTATATAAGTCTAAATGCTATTGCTATTGCTAACTAGGTGGAGTCGAGGCTGCCGAATGGGCTATGGCTGGGAAGGGAGTGGAAAAGTCTGCAGGATTTAAATCAGAAATAAATGTTTGCTTTGCCAAAATCTCCCTAAGAATGTGCAGAGCTGCTAAGAAGTAATGCATCTGACATTTCTCGCTGCCCTCTTTATTCAGCACGGTGGGAGGTAAATACATTGCTTGAACTTGAAAGAATCCAGGTGTGATAGTTTTAGCACTCAGAAGAATCCAGCAATATAAATATAATTGCCCATTCTCACCTTGTAACGAATCACTTTGGGATGCTGCCCTGAAACCACATGTCCCTGCAGTGAGAAAATGATAGGGAAGGAGATGTCACAGCCAGTGGAGCAGAAAAAGGAATTTTTTTTTTGCCTCCAAGCAAGGAAAGGACCAGCGCTGGAGCATATGCAAAAGAGTTCACATCCAGTCACAGCATTGCCGGCTGCTAAGGAAGGGACAGGTGCCCCACAACCATAGGAAGAAGCATTAAATCATTCGGTGGCAAAGTTGACACTGCGTTTTTTTTTAAAAATGGTGGGAAATGTTCTTCCTGGATTTTGCAGAAACGCTTTTGCCAAGGTGTGTGTAGGGGGAGGTTTTATTGGTCTCAGAAATCAAGTGGCCAACTTCATTTCTTCACCTTTTATCCCAGGTTGCTATTGAGGGCAGCCCTTTCATCAGCTTCTTGCCCTTTGCCTGCATGAGCTTGCTGGTTTTTTGTTTTTTTTTTAATTTCCCATTTTTTTAATTTTACCTATTTTTAATTTTTTTTTAATCTTATCTATAAGAGCCTATAGTAAATCATTTTTGTAGTTAAAAACTATATATATATATATTACATAAAAAAGTATGAAATAGTATGAAAATAGTATGAAAAACAAGAAAGAAAAAGAATTAAAGAAGCAAGAACCAGGAAAAGAAAATAATTTCCACCTTCCTTTTCAACAGTTAAAACAAGTTCATTATCCTTCTTCCCGCTTAACACTACAAAATGTTTCAGTCCATTATTTAATCATTTTTCAGTCATCAAATCCATAAATATTGCTTCACTTTTTTCCATTCTCAGCAAAAAAAAAAAAAAAAAATCCATAAAAGTTTTTCATAAAAATACTTCTTTTATTTCTTTCCACTCTTTTTACTTTTATATTTTTTTTTAT